>KK112177.1:427670-449118 GCA_000611955.2 Stegodyphus mimosarum
CATCTATGGCCCGTGGTGCACCACATTTGCCACGTCGCTGATTTTGGACAGTCCCATTTTGCCATGCACGGTACACTTTTACCACGGCGGCACGCGAACAGTTCACAAACTCAGCCGTTTCGGAAATGCTTCCATCCTTGGCCCGAAAGCCAATGATCATGCCCTTTTGGAAGTCGGATAAATCGCTTCGTTTCTGCATTACGCCAACGATTGAAATGTTTTCCGAAGCCCTCACACACCCTTTATATACGCTCAACTGCACTGTGCTGCCACCTGCCTTCTGTGATTGGTTATTTAACTCTGACATGGAAAGTACGTGGTGGTCACATTAATGTGACTGGACTGTGTAGTACGAATTTCAGCAAGGACGCAAGTGATTTCTCTTAATTCCTGCACTGTAAAATCAATAATACTCTGAAGTTTAGCATCAAAAGAAACCATACTTTAGTTCTGTTGATTCGTAATGAATCAAGATCTGAACTTTCATTATTTTAATTGATTGATAAGGCAATAAACTTTGAATCTTGATTTTATATTTGTATGTTTATTTAAAGTGTTGATTGTATACATTAAGTAACTGTTAAAGACAATAACGGCAAGAAATATTGGAAAAATTCTTGAGCTAACGGTATGTAACAGCCAGAAGTTATCTTTGCCTTGCCATGTAAATTAAATGAAGACCTGAAGGTTTTGGGAAAGAAATAGAATCGGCGAAGGAAGGGAAAACTATGTTTTCTCTGCCATGTATTAGCAGAGAAAGTTAGCCGAGGAACTCTGGATATTTGATACCTGCATGCTTTGATTAATAAACTAGACAAGTGAGCTTCTTGCTACTGAAAATATCACCACAGTCGAGATGACAAAAATACCATTGGATGTTGAAGTATCGCCCAAAGTAAGTCGTTGGATACCCTCCCAAATTTGATCTTTGATTTTCAACAACAGTATGAATATTTGTTTTTTACACTCTGTCTTTGAGGTAACTCAGCAGAAAATAATCAGCAGAGCCAAATCAGGAAACAGTGTCTGCCTTCGTAACGTGACATCGGTGGTCCAGGAAAAATATCATCCGAAAGATGTTCATAGAGACCCCAGCTGAAACCGCCACTTTTGGTACTGAAGACCTATAGCACCTTGAAGAAAGGTTTTGAGCATGAGCCTTATCGTTGATCATTAATAATAACTTATTTTCTGGCAAATATATCTTAATGATTTTAAATTCAAACCGAAAGAAATTCTATGCTATGCTCTCACCATGTACTATGGATAGCACGTCATTGTCTTTAAGTTTTCTGAACTCCACTAATGGGGAATCTTTTATCAACATAACCGCGATAAATAGATCTGACGTAACCGCATCTGTACGGCGGCGCTAATACCACATTGTATTAACACATGGATACTACACTACAGATCAACGCTCCATCTTAACTGAACTTTCGACTTAAGCGCCCGTGATAATCATTACTATAGTAGCGCAGCGTACAACGACTATTATATGTATTCGCGGATGAAACCAGTTAACTCCTTTGGACTCGTCTTACTTGACAACGGTAACACTTTAACGATAACGGTTTAGAAAAAATTGCTTTGCAGGGTATTATGTGCGTTGGTTGCAAAAGTAACAAGAATAAATTGTCTAATGTTAATTCTTCCTCCCGGGTCTTCGACAGCTTTGAGGATTATCAGTCGAATCAAAAGAAGTAACCATGCTTTAATGTAAAAGTGTTAGAAAATGTTATTTTGCGGGTATGTGTACTTTGCAAAATTGATAAGAATAGATTTTCTAACATTACTTCTCTTTCTTAGGTCTTCAGCAGCCTCGAGGGTTTTCAGTGTGTTATGAATGCAAATTATCGTATGTAACTATGCTTTAAAGTAAAAGTGTTAGAAAATGTTATTTTGTAAATGTGTGTACTTTGCAAAAGTAACAAGAATAGATTTTCAAATATTGCTTTTCCCTCCCGGGCTTTAAACAGCCTTGGGGAATTTCAAGTTATTGCAAATACATATTATGAAACCAATTTCGTACAAAAACAACATAATCAGTATTCATGTCAAGGAAAATTTATTTATATTAGTAAACCAACGAGCTCAAACTGCAGATTTTTATTTATTTGTTTGTTTGACTGTAACAAAGCACACGAGGGCTCTCACAAACAGCAGAAGAACGTTCATAAATTCAGTTGGATAAACGGATCTCCGTTGGAAATATCATCTTAGGTTCTTACACGAGATTTGTGACGCATGGTTGATCAGCTACGCACCGATTCCTACCTTCCCAAGGGCATCATTGTGGAGATCAATTCTTCTAGAATAGAGCGGTGAATTCCGGTAACAGCAACCAATTTGCAAAGAATTTGGATCTAAGCAATTTGGGCAGGAAAAGCAAATTAAATCTAAGAGGTGGTTTTATTTTCATAACATTAACGATGCTACCGTAAAATGATCTTTCGCATATCAGATGGCTATCAGTAACTTTCTCATTGGGCTATTAGGCGACTAAGGTGCAATATCACATAATTCCACGAAAGGCCATATAAATGATTCCTAGTTGCTTGCTTCATTATCATGACACAAAGAGAGGTTCATAAATATGATACACACACACCTACTTTAACAGAAAGCTGTTTTCATGAAGGAATGTTCTGTTGCTAGACTTCATAGAACTGATGTGCATAATACAAGGAATTTTCACTTTAATCGGCCATTTTATTGGTTAAAATGCTCATTTCCTTTAGATTTTAACTCAAACATGAGGGACTACTGTGAGATATTAGTATCATTACAAATGTTTCTATACAATACCAGAATTCTTTATCTTCCATTCTTCATTCACCAGAGTACCTCATCTATACTTTTATTTAGAGAATTACTTTACATAACTCAAAGAAAAATACATTCGTATAAAAATCTAGTTGTTTATCGGTACTTAATTCCTATAGTTTTCTTTCTTCATTATCAAACTTTCTTCAAAAGTGTTAAAATTAGAAATTTAACAAAACTTTATTGGCAACATTTCAAAGGCAAAGTATATTAATGTCGGACCACTAAAAAATACTTTCTCTAATTTAGACAGGAAGATGTCTGGTATCTAAAACAGTATCAAACATGACGAGTACCCTTTCTTTTTGAATCCCTATGAGAATGCTGTATTGAGAGCCGCAGTAATTCCAAAATTTGAATTATATGTTACAATTTTCTTAAATAGGTGCAACTTTCAAAGCAAACAATCAATTTCGACTATGTGTAGTAACGTTTCTCACCTCCCACTCTTAATAAGTGATTCTGTCTGTAAAGGTAGCACGAAATCTGAAGATAACAACTTGAAACTAAAAATAAACGAAACGTTTTAATAAACAATAGCAAAAATTTTATTCATAATAATTAAGAATGGAAGTAAAGTCTATTACTTCAATTCTATGAAACGAAATGCTTCCATTCAGGTGCATCACTTTATAAAATAGTCCTTACAAAATGGTCTTTAAGCATTGTGGTTTCAAATTCTACCAAATTCCGAGCTGCATCTAAACATCTTTTCTCCCCTTCTCGCAGTACCGATCTCTCACCGTTGTTTTGTATTTGTTTTACACTGTTTTAAATCTGGACTGCAATGCTTAAATAATTTCGATATCGGGACTGGTTAGGGCATATAGTTGTTATTTACAATAGTGAAGTAGTCATATTTCTACATCATGTTTCCTGATCTTCGCGTCTTTATATGGTTGAAATATGAAATTCCCTTCTAAATCTAAATTAAAAGCATTTGTTATTTTCCATCATCATACCCAAATAAACCGTGCATTCCTGAAAACATGAACAATTACAAGCTTTCCCACTTCACTTGCCGCCATATATATATAACGATATATATGCAGCCACAGGTATGTGGCTACATTACCATGAATCTTTCAACTGGAACAAAAAAATTATTTCAATCAACTGCCCAGTTCAATTTGTCAGGACTGAATGTTCTGTGCATGTGCTTGGCAAACATTTTGAAGTAACTCCTTAAAGTCCTTAAGTCCTGATCTGGAACAAGGAGCTGAAATCAGCTATGTTCTGGTGTAGATACTGTGCTGAAGAATAACTGAACTTGAAAGGGATTTAAAATCCTCTTTTATTAAATCGATATTATTTACAATTCGCTTCCCAACTCGGGAGGGATACAGAAAGTAAAAGACCACACTTTGGTCTAAATAAACAATCAGATAAATTTAAACTAAAACTAAACAGAATTTTGATTAATCTTTGCTCACAGAGCTCTTCGCGGAGTTGGCCTCTAAATAAATGGTGCGTAGCAAGAAATACTAATACTAGCGCACTTCAATTTATTTCAATAAGCAATCACGTAGTAAGCACTATGGCTTATAATTTAGCTGCTAGTTGGTCAGGCGAACGTCGAACAGAATGACCGTGATCTGAGACTAAAAGCTCTCTCACACTGAGAGGTTTCTACCTCTGGTTTAAATAGTACTTGGCTCTACTTCAAATTAGCATAAGCTGAAAACGCGCGCTTTTTCTGACGGGAAGTTGAAACTGAGAAGAGATAGAAAGATTTAAATTAAAATAAAACTTTTTTAGTTTAACTAAAACTTTACAAATTTTCTCCAATTAATGCTACGTTCCTCACTATCAATAGTACCAAATCTGATCATATGGCTTAAGATTACTCTCTTTACAGGGACACCAGCCTTTCAAAAATCTTGTTATGAATTCACCTTGCTTGACGCAAGCTTTAAAAATTAGGGTAATTTAAGAGTTCCCCCCCCCCCTTGTTAGATGTTCTTAGTTCTTTGACACTATTTTTTTTACATTGTTAGAAGCTACAAAATAATCAGATTTAAATTTCTAATTTTAATTATTTTTGTCGATTGATAATCGAATTGTTTAACATACACGCCGAACACATTGAAACTTGTTAATTTTATACCTTTAGTTTCCGAATTACTATATGAAGCATAAACGTTTTTTCATCCCAAAGAAATATATTCTGGACTTTTGTAGTTACTATAATTAGACCTTGAATTAAAGAAATAGTACGTTTCGAACGTTGTTGAAATATTTCGCTAACCGAAAATGAACAGCAAAAATAAATAAATAAATAAAAAAACACGCCGTACTTCGTTTCGCTCTGCAAATACATTTATACATATGGATGTGAAGACCCTTTCTCTTGGTAGTCAGAATAAATTTGATGGATGGAATACGAATTGAGTTTTAATTAGTAATTCAAAACGGACGTGTTGGTGTAATCCTTTGCATTCTGTGACTCGTTTAAGAGTAATTAACTCCATTTTTGTCACCGTGTAAAAACCCAGCCAATGTAAAATGTAAATGTGAAAGCCAGCCAATGTGAAACACATTCTTTCTGAATTATTTCTGTTTTCTGTAATATAGTTAAGTTCATTATCTAAACATCTATTGGCCCAAGGACATGAAAACCACTGAATACTGATAATTTCTTTCTGTATTTGGTAACACAAATAGACTGAACTGGTTTTTTTTTATGTCCGTAACAGTTTTAGGGAAGTTTGTTTTTTAATTAACACAAAACACGCTAATGTTATCTACTTAAACTCCGTTCTAGTTTTGACCGAGAACATTCTACGGGAATCTGATTACTACCTTCTACCAGCCCCTTTAGTGAACTTTCATATCGACAGATTGCAAGTACTCCCATTCTGCAAAGAATCTACAGTTCTCAGTTTTATCCGGGATTCAGATTCAGTTCCGACGGTATTTCTATCTGTTAACCTCTGTTAATCATCATATCGCCTAACGTACTGCCGGAGTACAAACCAGCCTTCCTTGGAAGCTAGAAAAATGCCCAATTATCTTGACTTGAAAATTAACAAGCCACCATTAAGAAGCTTAATTTTTTATTGTAATAACATTTTAAGTCATAACTTAATCGATAATTTGTCTCAGGCCAAATTTCCTTTTTCTTTTTATTATATAAAGTACATGTTTAATTCAGTGCGTCTTCAATAATAGATTACGTAAATAACCCAATAGTAGACATCCTAAATTAACTTGCATAAATACTAATAGACAACCTAAATTAGCCTGCATAAATATTAATAATCGACAGGATTCTACTTTTATTATCTTCGTTCCTCACAGGCCTTTAAGAAAAAACAAAAACTGATACTTATTTCCGAAAAAACACGCAATATTTATATTTGAAATCATCTCTAAATAGAGATGAATTTTAATAATTTTAACCCTTTTAGATATATTTTCTCTTAATACTGACTACCGTAATTACAGCATCCATAATTTCGTTAAAATATAGGCCCTCATAAAGTAGCTATTTCTATAATTATTTTAGTTGATAGTAGGCGTATTTCTATAAAATGACTGCAATAATAAACTAGCGATTTCTATGACTCTTATCAATTTAGATGTACGTTTTACCATTTACCTTCTCTTTATAAAGACGTCTTCAATAATAACTACATTAATCCCCTAAATTAATTAAATTATGTAAATAGGAATAATTTTTTACAAAATGCCTACATTAAATTTCATTTTGATTCGTCTAGAAAAAACTGGTTTTTCGCAATAATTCTTATTCTTTCGAAGAGTGATAATTTCTCCATGAGTGTTCTTGCGGGGTAAATGTTAGCAGGCTCATCTAGCAACTAGAAAATTTCCTTCGTTTGAATGTCAGTGAAACTACAGTTAACCTTTTATGATTCCTGGTTCGAGAACCTCGTGCTCACCAGCGGTCGAGCGGTAAAATCACTAAACGCTGGTACTTTCGACCTGGGTTCGAATCCAGGTTAACGGCTTGTGGCTGCATGGACATTTTCTTGGCTTTCCCATGTGCACCGTGTATAGTAACCAGTTTTCCTTAGAAAGCCCTCCATGAAGGCCTCCCACTCCTTAGACAGATAGCCTTAGTGTGCTTTGCCAATATAAACTAAACCAAACCAAGCTCGAAAAACCTCTAATAGTCTCTACTTATAGATAGTGGAAAATATGGTATATTCCTTTTGTTTCTGAAAATAAGGACAGATATCATATACCAGGAATAAAATAGGATACAACTAGCCCTCTGAGTAGCAAGATAGTGATTTGAATTGAACTAGCACTGAGCTCTGGTAGTTCGTACTGGACTGGATACTTTGCGGCAGAGTTAATATGCTGCATGTGTTATTCAAACACCAACTTATTTCCATTTCAAAATTCTCCAGGAGTACATATTTATCCTAAAGACAATCCTTGCAAGCGTAATAAATTACCTGTTTATTTATTGCTACTAAGTTTCGTGCTAACTGAAATTTAAGTATTTAATTAATTTTTTTTTCAATTTTTGATCATATCCATAATCCTTCACGTCTGCTGATAAAATTACCTGCACAGTTAAAAATCTGTTTTATATGAAATGTAAATACCTTGAAATCATTTCTCAACTATTTCATTAATATTAAAGCAATGTAACTTGTGTACCACCAATAGTAGTAAAAAGCATTAGGTGGAACGTTTTTCTTTGCTGCTAGTAATAATGCATCTAATTCTCATCTGTGTATGAAGCATTTTCATAAAGCTGTTGTAATACTAAACCTTCTTGTGATTAATATTATTGGCAACAAAGCAAATGTATAAAAAAAATTTAATACAAATAGTCGATTCAAGATATTTTAGTTAACTGGTATTAGTATTAGTAGTTCTCTAGCACTCAAACAGGATCTTTATTTCTAATTTGGGCGGGAGGGCCTACTAGCAGCCAAGCGGTTAAGTCGCCAAACGCTGTTAGTTCGGTCCGGGTTTCGAATTTCAACCAACGGACTGGCTGCATGGGTATTTTGGTGGTTTTCCCAATGTATAAAGTGCATAAAAGCCAGGTTCCCTTAGAAGGTCCTCCATGAAGGCATCTCTCTCCTAAGGCAAATAGCCCCCAAGTGATTTGCCGTAACGAAATAAAGCAAAGCAAACCAAACCAAACCAAATCTAACTTGGAGAAGTGGCGAAAGCTCTGTGTGCATATATGAACAGCAAACTTCCTCTCACTTCAAAATATTTTCTAATTTTGCAGAAATAATATTCTGTTATTGCAGTGAAGGTTAACATGGTTGCCTTCAAAATTGAGAAACGGTATCTCGATAACTAGCTGATAAAACAGCAACCTATTTTTTCAGAGCTGCAAAAAATAAATAAAGAAAGAAAGGAAGGGCATTTTCCCCATAAGCTGAGCTTGTATGAAAGAATTATCTGTGTTATAAGCATTCACAAAAGTTATCTGCTTAATCTCAGACACTACAAGAAATGAAAGTTTGAAACGCAAAGAACCCCTGAAGGACAAACTGCTTACCATATATTATAAAGCATCGCTTTCAGTCTTTGATACTACTGATTATCATGGGATAATACTTCATGAAGTCTTAATGATAGAATTAGAAGATTTATTAACCGCATTTAGAGCCGCACCTTATCGATGCTATCAATGAAAAAAAAAACCGTTTAAACGATGGAATTTCTCAGCAACCTATGGCCATCGAAATTGCAAGTGTGAACTTTATTTTAAAAGTTTTGGGGAGCGGACGTGTAGGAGACCACATTGAACGAATTCAGTATAATAAATCTTGTCGTTATCCAATAAAGCAGATTCACTGTTTTAAAACATATCTTTGAGACAATTTTAAAATAAAGTATTCTGCTCATAAACTCTTTAAAAATTACAAACAGCATTGCTTAATGATTTTCCTTTATAAATTAGATTGGTTCTTTTCTGTTGCAGGGCAACATGCGCCAAAAGCTTTTCCACAAAGAGATAAATAAGGGCCACCAGCGACCGAGCTGTGAAGTCGATGTTAGTTCGGTCCAAGGTTCCAATCTCTGCGAACGGGCTGGTTTCATAAACGTTTTTGCGGTTTTTCCCATGTGTAATGTGTATACGAGCCAGCGTCCCTTAAAAAGAGCTCCACGAAGGTATTCTGCCTTTTAACTCTCTCAGGGTTACGGCCGGAAAATTTCTTATAGAAGGCTGCCTTCTATATTCATTACACATGAAAATTTCTGCTAGCTTTAATGTATCTGATTTCGGTTTGGTGTATATTGGAAGAAAGGGAATCAAGGTACAAAACGAGAGAGCCATTTTTTAATTGAAATCAAGAAAATAACGCTTATTCATGACATTTTGAGGAAGTTTGAAATTTCAGGGCTAAATCAGTAATTCTCGGAGGGCTAAGAAAATAGTCTTCAAGTGTTTTGCAATAATTAAACATTAAACTGGACCGACGAAGTGGTATATACTGTATTTATTCGAAAACGAAATCCCCTTGAATGAAAGACCGCTCCTTACATCTTAGGATAGCACTTAAAAAGTAAACGTGTAGGTGAATATTTGATAAAAGCAATAGTAATTCTGAATAGAATGTAAGATAAACTGCTGAATTAAATAAAAAACCTTGCTGTGGTATAGAAGTACACTCACTTCCAAAAGTTAAGCACGAAGATGTAAAATGCAAAAAAATCAACAAACACTGCTTTGATTGACACAAAATTCGGCAGGAAAGTACCATATATATTTATGCATAAAACAAAATCAATAATTATATACAGAAATTAAAACAATATTAAATAACAACTAAAGAGGCTTAAGAGGATGTGAGCCAGTTATTACTAATTTTATGTCTGCAAGATCACTTGTTAAAAGAAGGCAAGGCTTAGATAAAAAAACTTCCCATTTCCTCAATATGCAGTTCGCATTATTAGTTTATTTAACTTTTCGATTTGAATGATACTCGATAGAGGATTTCACATTTGCTCCTTACTGTTATTTAAGCATATGCTTCCGTAGCGTTAAATAGGTGCAGAAGAAACATCATAAAAATCCATCACAGAAATGCCTGTCAGAAATATTAATTATAATATACAATTAAATGTATCAAATGAAAAGAAAAACATTGCGAACTATTACATGTTTCTTTCACACATACAGAATCATATATATAACATATAACATATCAGACGTGAATCCGTGGCAAAACAAACATAGCTTACGAAAGTACTAAGATGGCGTAACCTAAATATTATAAAGTAATAAGTCAATGCTAAAAATATTTTCTTCTATGCCAGATCAAACATTTTTTCATAAATTTATTTATTAAACGATTTTGGGGCAATTGTGCAGGAACATATGCGCCATTAATCTTTATCATTTAACCTTTTCTTTCATTACCATTTATAGATATGAATTACTAGTTACTTTGCCGAATTAGAAAGCTTATTTAAACATTTTCTGTTACATTTAGCTTGGCTGAATTATCATCGTTTTATACAATCAAAAAGTTATACATTGTGTCTTTCTTTTGTAGCTGCCGTCTTCGAGTTTCCTGACCTCAGTCGGCGTGTACCTGAAAAGTCGTCCGCACCTGGTAAGTGTTAACAATTGTTTATTGAAACATGTTCTGGATCATAGCACTACAACCTCTGTGTTCACATAAAAGTGCGCTAGAAGATAAAGAGAATAATCTCGCGTTAGAAGATAATAAAGAAGATCTGGAGACATGAAAGGAACAATAGAACCCATTAATAACGGCATACCGTTCAGACGGTAAGAGAAATCTGTTACTTGATCTCCACTCCTCAAGGACAGGTCGAAAGCATAACAGAATCACAATTTTGATAACTGTTTCGTCTAATGTACATATATATATATAAAGGGTTTTGAAATGTAGGAAATCTTTCGACTTTTTGAGAGTAGCATAAAAAATTGCATTTCTGTATTAATATAATAAAATTTTAAATATTATCAGAGAAACTAATCTCCAATAGACTCGATTTTTTTTCCTTTTGTTGAATCGTTTCAAAATCCCTAAGTAATGTAAACATTCTTTGCATAAGGATAGAATCTATTAAATGTTTTTGTACGGCCTTCGTACTTTCGTTTTTCCTGTAGTTAAAAGCATCTAAATCTCCTTATTTATGAATATTAAAAACATACTCCGATTTGAAATACATTTAATAGCAGTACTATGCAACTGAAGAGATAGATTCTCCATTAGAAGCTTCAATTTGTCGTCTGACAGCGGAAATCTGTTTTAGTCGACGGCAGAGTAAGGTAAATCAGCCAATATACTCAACATATTAGTTAAAATAAATGCCTGATAAAAAACATCCGATAAAAATTCAAAATAAATTGGAAATGATGTTTTAAATTAAACAGTTACTCATTTATATAAGGCATTCTCACTGCGTTTGGCTTCAAGAAACATTCCTTGCAACTAAAGTCAATAGCTTTCATTCAGGTTCACTTTATAACCTGAATCTTGTAGAACCATGTATTTTGAAGGATCATAAGAATGAGATATATCCAGAATTTTGGTAAATATAGTCACCATGGTGATATCGTCATGATTTGCTCAAGAATTTCTCTGGTCGATCGTAATGTCTGCTCTGCATTTACTCTAGCAACTTAAAGTTGTCGCGCATATTGTGATGAAATTCCTGACAAGCTGATAACAAGTTGTTCATGTAGTTGCTGATACTTATTTCTCCTCCCTGTTAAAACTGATAGCATCTCACCTAAGATAGAAGCTGCAAAAGTACTTCTTTAGCAGATGCATAATGTAAAAGCAATGCAAATTGTAAATGTCTTTATTTTACATACCAGATGTAAAAATTTCATATTTTTACCATACTTTCTTAAGATGTGTGTATTAAAAACTCTTCATTGTTTATCCTTCGAAGAAATGTGTAATATATAACAAAGCACCTTAATGAATAAAAATGTATGTACCATATGGTAAAATTACCCCATTAAATATCAAATAAAAGTACATAAAATATGAAATGATATATAATGTAACACAATAATTTGCTTTAAAAATATTATTAGCTTGATAGTAGTTAACATTTAAAAGATGGATTATTTGCAATGAAACGTTAAGTAGATCTGATTTCATGTAACCCGTATAAGAAGTATTGTCACAGTCAATTATTTTGGTCTAATAAAGACAAATGCGTTTTTCTTCTGCTACAATCAGCGTCTTGGGAACTTTCCCAAAGCATAAGTTAGGAAGCATAGTTTGTCTCACTGTCGCTAGTGCACGGATATTTTCTCACTGATGAAGTAACCCTACTCAAGCAAATCGAAAAATCCGTAAACAAAAGATGAACAAACACGTTTATATTGATAATGAAAGATGATGTATATGAGGTCGGTCAGGTGATATTTAAGAAGATAAGGAATTACTTCCTCGGAAGCTTCCTGGAAAACTCACGCAAACGGCTTCAGAATGTCTTTAAAGAATTTCAAGAATCGAATGTTTACTAGCTTTGTTTAGAACTCGCTCTGTCAAGTTCTGACACTTTAAAAATAAAGCTAAATAAATGGACAATGAAAAGTAGAGATTTTAAATAGCAGACGCTGTCAAATGAGAGGTCACATAGAATGTTTTGGAATTAGCAAAAGTAATTTATTATTTTATGTTTCAAGAGTTGTGTCCTCAAGATTTGGTATCTGTCCGAATAAAGTCGCGTATATCTTTTGGGCCCCCGAAGTGTAAAATATAAAGATAATCGCTATTATTTAACTTGTTCTTTAATAAATATTTAAAATGTGATTCTTAATTTTTAATATACCTCATTAATCTGGTTAACTGCGCTTTGCAGTTTTGACAAATGTAATTTTTCTGAAGTGAGGATGTGTCGAGTAAATGTTTTGTCTTCTCAGAAGGAGCCGTACGGAAAACTAAAAAAAAAGGGAGAGAGAGAGAGAAAAGCTTTATAAACCATGTTGTGTACATTATAATCCTATTATAAAATGAAATAGCATGCCCTAGTACAATTCTTCTGCAAAACATCTTTCTTAGGCTCTCTGTCTCTCTCTTTTGCTCTTTCTCTTCAGTGAAACAATTTGCTAAAGCATTTACGGATGGTTCACCGAGCAGGATAAAGTTACAATGCTGTGCAAACCCTTTGTTGAAGTGGAAAGCATTTAATTTTCAGATAAATATTTCGGATAGGGAAGAATGAATTATTCGCAGGCTTCAGTCTTGCGTAAAGCGTTAGAAACTATTAAGAGCGCTACGTTCCAAAGCTATGGTTTTGGAGATAAGAGGATAGCAATCTGAAGAGATTACGTGTTCATTGATAAAGATAATAGGAACATCTTGCATACCAGAGTAAGCATACTACTGCATTTGCAACAACATTGTTCCTCTGAGTAATGCTAAAGACCGCCTTTCTCGACACAAAAGCTATAGTTACATAAAATGCAAAATACAAATGATCATACGCTGTAACATATGTTCAGCGTTTTGTTTTAAGCAACTCTGTGACCTAAATTTTCTGAAAATAAAAAATTGTACGTTATTATAAAATGGTACTGCAGGAACCTAAAAATAGAGAGCAGTGATTTTATTATTATAAAGGAGTATAGTTTATTCTTTTGTCAGTTTTCTCTGTCTTTGTCTTTTCACTAGGTTGAAAGACAACGACTTTAAGTTTCGTAAAATATGACGTAAGATTCTAAGACTTTGGTATAAAAGAAGCCCTTTTTTGGTATAAAAGACCTTCTAAGATCACCGTATAACTCTGTACAGATTTTTAGGTTTATGGAAGAAGAAAACTTGAAAAAACAACTGTGAACTCGTTGGGATAAGAACTTCTCATGTTCCAGTTCCCATTGGATGTGCCAGCCATTTACACCACAAGTAAATGCGATAATTCCTTACATTCTCTCTAACTTAAAAGGCAAATGAGGAGAGGTATGAAATCTGGTCGATAAAGTTCAAGTAATGAGTAATTATCATCCTTCACTTTTTAGTAGGGGCGTCCTTTTTATTAGGAACGTAAAAAGCGTACTCTACCACTGGCGGAATTCGAACCACGGTTCTTCCAATTACCAACTGGATGTGCTAACTACTTAGTTACTACTACTGCTTACTGCTTAGTTATTATTAATACCATAAGTATATGTACCAGAGGAGGTGATAATTCTTTACAATCTCAGAACAAATAGCATTGCAGATTTTAGATATGCCAGTTCAATTTTAGCAATTTAACTCCGCAATCAGGCTTTCAGACATGCCAATATAGTTGATTAGACCTAGTTTTGCATTTTAAATGAGGCCCAGAGAGGGCATTTTCTAATGAACCACTATTTAGTGAATTTCGAAAATATGCAGCTGAAGAAAATTTATCATGTAAAAGATTAAATCCAACAATAGTGTATCTTAATCGCTTGCGCAAAAAAAAAAGGAACAAAAGAAAAAAAAAAGAATTGTTGATGTAATACAAACGCGATCTTAAGGTAATAGCACTTAATTCTATTGTAAAGTAGTCATTTAAATGCCGTCGACTTAGACATTAATGTTTAAACGTTTTGTTAAAAAATGAGAAATATTACAAAATCATACATAAATTTAGTTCTAAAAAATAGCATCTTCAGAATTGTTACTAGATATTTCTTGTAACATTGCAGTATATACTGTAACATTGCAAGAAATTAAAAACCAGAGCCGGGAAGAAATATTGAGACACATCAGTGAAGAATTTTTCTTTTTCGGTTTTTTCTTTGATGACCTTTTCTTAGAGAACAATAAGCGTTTCATTTCGAAACAGGAGACGTCAAAAATTGGGTACTACCTCCCCGGGAATCGAACTTCCCACCTTCCAATTGCTAGCCGGACGTGTTTTCCACTTACACCACGAAAGTGCATGGTGTAAGTGATATTAAGATGTAAAGAGAAAATCCTTATATCTTAATGTCATTTTAATTAGAAAATTATTTCTTTGAATTATATTTAATTTTATCTCAGATCTGCGTACGCTGTTTCCTTTCAATCGAAATTTAATAATTAGTTATTAATGGGAAGTCTTTTTTCCGAAAAATGATTAAACTAATGGAAGGATTTACTAACTGCTGCATAATTGCCGTGGAGGCTTGCCCTTTAATCATGAAAATTTTATGAAAATTCTTAGTAGTTGAAAGAGACGTCAAACTTCCAACTAACACTATACAGAATCATATTAATATCCAATAACGTAATTATATAGTAACACCTTTCAGTAAAAAAATTAAGAGCCCTGTATTCGCTTTCAAAATTTCGAGCTCAAATATTCCTTTTCTAATCCCCATCCTTGTTTCGTGGCCCACCAGCGGCCGAGCGGTAAAGAAGCTGAACACTGGTAGTTCGGTCCGAGGTTCGAATCCCGCGAACGGGCTGGTTGCATGGGCGTTTTCGTGGTTTTCCCCATGTGTAACGTGTATACGAGCCAGTTTCCCTTAGAAAGTCCTCCACGAAGGCATCCCTTCCCTTAGGCAGATAGCCTTCGTGTGCTTTGCCATAATTGAACAACAACAACCTTGTTTCGTGTATGTGTAAACTACTACTGCCTTTTTCTTGTATAATAAACGTGGAAATTTCATGCTTTAAAACTTTAAGGATCGACGCCTATTTTATGTTTTTTCCGGCCTGCCGTTTTTTGATTATGTAATGTGCTTTCTCGATGTCTGCCACGATCTGTTGTGATCCTATGAGAAATCTTAACTCTGCTACAAAATGAAAGTAATGTTTCAACTGAAAAGCTCTTAAAATAAAGAAGTGTTTCAAGAACGTGTACACTATCATGAATACAAAATGTCAAAGCACCGGTCTTCACCTTGTATCTTCGTCACTTCTTTATCCAAATTATTCCATGTGTTTAATTATACATCTTAATTAAAGCAATATAAACGGAATGTAAAAATAAGTAAACTAGGTTGATGGCTTTTGTTTGAATTATGACCAAAAAAATATACAAAAAAGAGATAAAATGAAGAAGAAGAAAGAGCCTTCTCGAGCATTTTATAACAATTTATGGAGGAATTATACCTAAAATAATGTATGTTTTAAAATTTATTAAATTGTAGGGTTTCATCTTCTTACTTCTCAGTTCAATCCTTGAAAACCCCAAACACCGGTTACCGAATAATCGCTTGAGTGTGTGAATAGAAACGTAAGATTCAAGAAGGGTTAAGTACCATTTATTTCTGAAAATAAATATGATGCAATCAGCTCCTAATTTGGAGCATACAGCAAAGCCTCCACTTGGGCATGAACTCAAATTAATATGAAATTAAACTTAACTACGCTTAACTAAAGCTAACTGAAATATATAGTCGAAGCTATCAAGATTCTAAGTAGATGGCCCCTAAATCTTAATTAAGTCGGCGAAGCCAAACAAGGGCCTAAAGTACTGCCTAACGTAGCAATAGCTTAGAGAGAGGTAACCAAAGGCAAACGCGCGCTAGTCAGGAATTCGGGTCCTCTAACGAAGTCAGTGAAAACATGGACTTAAATACTACTCTTACTCATTTGCATTAACTGCGTTTCTGAAAATACATTATGGTAGGAAATTGTACGCTGAAGCTAGAAGGGATAGGAAAGACGCATAAAATTAAAATAACTGTTATAAAATTAGGATAAACATTACAAAGTTATTATGATGCTACATTTTTCATGATGTGTTATTTACATGCTAATACAAAGAAAAAAATCATTTATCTATTAAATTTCTTTGAATATTTTACTCCGAAAATTGTTTTAAGCTGTTAAAAAAATCATTTTATGAACCATCCGATTTTTGAAATTTTTTTTATATAGAGAGAAACGGTAAAATTTTCTTTGTTAATTTGTGAATCTCAAATTGTATTGAAATTGTGTTGTAATCTCTGTTGTTGTTGTTGCTCATGTTCACTTGTCTGACAGAGTCAGCCCAAGTCCACGAGAATTCTCTTGTCAAGGAGCGCCAGGTTACGCTTGTCGTTTTCAATAGCCTTGAGCACCTAACAGGTGACAGTACGATTTGGCTCAGTTCCGCCCCCAATTTTGATGGAGAGCACCCCGGGGGGACGGGTCCAGGGTCTCCCACCCCTCTCCCCTTCCACCAAACCACATGAGAGGACTTTCGGCTCGCCGCATATTTAGAGTGCCGCCATGCCACACTGACACTATACAAACATCCATGCCTTCTCCGGGTTTCGAACCCGACCCCTTCGGCGACGCTAACCACTATACCAGTTGGGCGGCGTTGTAATCTCTTTATGTCCTAAATCGCTATTTTTAATAAATGCTGGTTGGAGGGTGTGAGGTGCGATTGCGAGATGTGCCGTAACAAGTAATATTTTGGAATGCTTCAGACGCTCATCTCTTCGGCGAAACTCGACCTTTTCTTTCTAAGCTCTTATTATCTCTTACAAAGTTTAATTTTTTAAATTTTCACCTCTTGTTTTACCAGTTACCATGCATTAGCAGTTGGCTTCCGATACATCCCTAGCGATCCCCATACATTTACCTATACAACTGCAGCACTGCAGTGAAGTTAAGATATTCATTTGGCCTCTGTAAATAGAATGTTCTCTTCTTCCTTCTTTTGCTATCATTCAGGAGGTTCGAGATGACTTGGAGAATACTGATAATTTAGATGCAGTAAATGCCTTCCTCATAAATCATGTGTATCGTATGTAACATTAATGTTTCTACTGGCAAGACAAAGAAAGAGACTGGCATGAAAACATCCTTCAGCCACCCTCAATAGACGAATTCCACCATAAAATTGAAGTCCGGAACACTGCAATACCCGTTAACCCAGTAACTACACAATCATCATCCATACTTGGTTGCTATCAGCCATATCTATACCCATCTATCAGCCATACCTGTAAATACCATTCAAATACTCGTAACTACCAACCAAAGTCTTTTCATTTCGTGCCTAAAAATGGATGCTCGGGATATTGATTTCTGCATGTTCTGCACGTCAAGATCACCTGAAACTTTAATCATTTCGTCTTTTAAAATTATAAGTTATTTTTAAATTATATATAAGTTTGCTAAGTGATTTACTTCAAGGTGTATCAGTTTTAATGGTCAGTAGTGTAGTTGTCTATAAGAATGTCTTTTTCATCTTTTCATCTTCTGACAATTGTAGAATACGATATTTTATTCATTCATTCTTTCCAGTTTAAAATACATTACAATTTTTAGTACATTTTTAGACTTTCTTTCTCTGTATACTTTGGTTGCACTGCAATATAATCATGGGACAGTTGTGGAATTTCTTGTGTTCTCTCAAATAGAAAACACTCTTACATTTTCCTGAAGTAACATCAAGCAAAAATGTTTGTATTTTTTGCTTTAAAATTTTAATGAGTTATTATACATGTTATGCTTATTTCATATGACCCTTGTTATAAGCCAATGAAAAAATAGATTTAATTTATTAACTCAAAAACAATGCATATTATATCTGTCCCTAATCGGCAGCAATCGGTAATCACTCACCCGCGGTAAAAACTATCGCTAAAGATGATCTCTAAAAGCAGGAAGCAAATTAACTTTATATATCAATAAGCATAATACAAATCAAAGTCTTCAAGATCGAAACGATTCAAAGATATTCTGTGCGTCTTCTTTATTAGCATCTGACAAAGTAGGTGTATTCGCTTTTAAAGAAAACCCTTACTTACTATGAGGTTTACTATTGTAAAGGTTTTCCAGCTAGTAGTTGGCACTTATCGTTTAAAGAACAGACATCAAGAAATGAATTTTATTCTCGGTTAACTCACCAGGCTCGTGGATAGGTTACAGAGGCTATTAGGTCTATGATATATCTAAAATATCATACGCCTCTGATCTTCCATTTGCTAACCTGATGTATCAGCCCATTACACCACAAAAGCCAGTTCAACAGCAAAGTCTTAATTTCTTATTCCCTCCCACCCCCTTATATAGAGGGCTCGAAAGCAAGTCAGCCAAATCTTGCTTGTGATAAATTAACGTCCATCACATTTTAGTTCGAACTCAAATATGGAGGATATTAGGTTTTTTGGATAGAAAAACGTCGAAAATCAACTACTTTTTTTTTAGAATCAAATCAAGGATTTCCTGCTTCTGGCTGGGGGCCTGTACTACGAGATCAAGAATGGGAACAATGCTATGATTCTCTCATAAGTCTATCTTCAAATTCAATGGAGCTATTTGCATAGCCTAAGCACTATACATAGCATAAACTGCAATCCATTTTAATTCATTATTTAAGCACTAATTGTAGATCTGTTTACCTATATTTACATTTTTCATAACAATAACCGGTATTTGCGATTCGTTTATGAATAATTTTCGTAAGACTAGCTAATGTTTAACTTAAATAACAATAAATTAATTTTAAGCATTTATAAGTAAATAATTCATAGTTTCAAAGATTATAGTACTAATAATTCTGATAAAAATTCATTCAAATTATCAGAATTATTAGCGTGTAATTAAGATTACTAGTATAGCATATTAATCTTAATTACATAAAACAAACACTTATAAAACTGCCAAATTTGAAACAAAGAATGAAAAAATTGAAGGAATTAATCACGGAATTGTAAGAGTTATCGATTTCAGGGGCAATCAGATACTTTTTCCTCTCTGGATGAAGAAGAATGTCTGTCTAATTGCTTTCAATATCGATAGTTTATTCAAAATCTAGGCCATCCTCGAGTTTTTTAAAATTATTTTCTTTAAATTAAATAATTGTTGGATCTTGAATTTTTGTTAAAAGGAACATCGGCTATGGAGAAATTTCACAAGTATACTCTGGTTCCTTATACCTCCTAGTTAGAAACGTGCTTTCATATCCCTAAACATTTCCAACACTGAGAATATCATCGGTGACCTGTTGACCTTTTTTTTTCTTAAATTAAGAATATGCGGCGTTTAGTGGAACTTCTGAGTTCAACGCTATCATGATTTTATTGTATTTAATTTTATCACGCAACACCAACTAAAAATAGCATAAGAGTAATCAGCTTTTTTTGTATTTTCTTCTTTTAGACTGCACTTAAGTGTAGTGACACGAAACCTAACTGTTAAACACCACCACCCAGCATTGTTTCAGTAGAACTAAACTTTATCACAATTATGCATGCTGTTCTTTAATGTCATTATGTAAATTAAATTCACACATTACCATTTAGAACACTGAAAAATGATACAGATTTGAAAAAAAAAACACGATTTTTGTGAATTAAGTAGTTTATACTGTGTAAGAGATGACAACTTTCACCCTGTCGTACCTGTCTAGGTACAGATTTGCTTACGCTTCTCCCGCAAACCTATTTGCACCTAAATGTTAAGCTTAATTTGTAAAGTCATTAGGTTTATTTCACAGCAGGAGGCAGGAAAAATAAACCATGCCCTCGCTGGAATCCGAACTTCGGAATTCCGACTGCTAGCCGGACGAACTTCCAATTACATCCTGAAGGCAAGCGGTAAGGTGGGAAAAAATTCCTGACATTCTACCCCGCTTAAAGGGCAACTGGAGAGGACGAAATACAATCGCTAAATGCAGATGGTGACGAATTATCATTCATCATATTTTAGTTCGGACGCCACTTTTCGGTTTATTTCGAAGCAAAAAGCATGAAAAATCAGCCTTAATCTCTCCGGGCCCGATATCCCAACTTCTGTTCATCCAAGCTTCTAAATCCACCACAAACGCACGCGTTAAGGAGGGGAAAATATTTACAAATTTATCGAAATGATGACTTTTTATAAAACCTAAAATACATTTAACTATTTCTGAACTAAGCAAGAGATATCTAAGATAGGATCATTATGGTAAAGTTTTGTTTTATATTTTCCTCCTGAAATGAACATTAGGAATTTAGTTTTGGTGCTAGTTTAATACGTTGAACGCCAAGCCCCTAGAAACCGACTCGACGGTTAAAGTATTAGTATTAAGAATCAGCCTTTATTTTTTGTTCTATAAACGAACATACGGGTTACACTTGCTTCTGATTTAAAAACCAATTCGTCGAGTTCTCGGCTGTTGATCAGCAGATCATATCTTACGTAAACTAATATTTTCTCATCGCTTAAATAATGTATCTAATTATCATTCCTCAAAATAATCTCATAATAATAATAGTAAGTCGCCTAACAGGAACAGGCATTGTTGTCTAGCAACAAATAATCTTATCGCTTATATTAACAGCATGCGTAAATCCGGACGTTCGCATATTGTTAATTTTTTTTAAATTCGAATACGCTAGTTTGGTGTAAGGAAGACTGTGGATGATTCTTCTTACTTTAACAGATTTAAATTTTTTCTCTGCCACAAATTGACATTTTTAAGGAATTTTTAGCAGAATTATTAGTGAGTCTGTTTCTGACAAAGTATATTTTAAATTGACATTAAATAGTAATTGTATCAACGAACTGATAATTTCAGTTTTTTTAAACAGGACTTTCCTTTTCATATCAAGGGATACTTGATACTTTCATAAGAAATACAAGTTCTCAATTTTTTTTTAAATTACGCTCTCGGATTTTATTGCATATATATTATAGTTTATAAATAGTAATATTTTTTAAAAATTAATCTAAGTATTTTTTTAGTTATACAACTTAAGATTTTAAGTTTGGGTTCTTAATTATGATCAGAGGAAAACATATAAATA
>KK112177.1:449150-473810 GCA_000611955.2 Stegodyphus mimosarum
AAAATACCCTTGGAGGAAAAAAAGAAAGAACTTGCGAATTTAAATTCATAAAAAATATGAACACCAGTTTGTTAATAAAACTAAAAGTCAAAATTATAAAATATTTTATTTTTAAAACACTAGGAGCATACATCCGCACTATCAAAAGCATTCAATGAAGATTCAGAAAATGGTGGCACTCAAAGTTTGTTGACATTTTTAAATGTCGATAAGTCAGATTGAAGTGTCATAGTTGCAACAATTCTTAAGATTACTCATAACATAATTTAATCAGGTAACTTCATATGATCTGTTTCATTACCTAATCTTTTATGATCCTTTTCAAGAAATTAAAGATAAAAATTTCTTAAATAAATTCGATTTCATATTCTGTAAAACGGACTATTTTTTATTTGAGCAAACAATGAACATTTTTTTTTCTTTCTTTGAGATTTGATTGCAGAAAAATTATTCATATTTAAGCGAGTATCTTGTAGTTTCCCTTCGTCAAGTTAACTAATCAGGATAAAATTTCACCTTTCCTGGGACCATCCAAAATCTAAACACCATTATCGTCACCAGATAAACTCTCTTGTAATTTTTTTTTAAGTCAGCGATTTCTGTCTTTTATGAAGTTCCTCCTGGTGTTGTGGTTTGCGAAAGCTGGCTGATTGTCGTGCCGCTGGTATCGATCTCGAACTCTTAATAATGCATCGACATTTGCGTTTTAAGCCTAAATTAACACAAATTAACAACATAACTTATATTATCAGCAAAACTCAACTAAAACTTTAACTTCTCTCGACTCATCGCTAGCAAAGAATCACAGCAAGCAAATCTTTCCCGGCAAGCAACATACAGATTAGACAGGTTATTTGAGATATGGTAAAGTAGACGAGGGCTGTATGCTTAAGGAAAGGGATGCCATCAAGGAGAATGATTTAAGGGAAGCAGGCTCGTATTCCTGTCAGCAAACAGCAAAAATTCAAACTAGAGCAACAGCCAGCCTAAGGTGCCAAACACTATTTGATAAATTTTTAAAGTAACTCTTATTTATACCTTGAACTAATTTGCATTATGGTAAAAGTTGACGAGATTAGAAGTATAGAAAAGTCAAAATATTATGATAACTTGTTAATTAAAACAAAACCTTTTTTTAGTTTCTGTATAAAAAGTATTTTAATTTCTTATTCAGACTTTTATTTCTGACTTTCATTTTTGGTTTTATACATTTGCAATAGCTCAAACTAAGTACAAACTAAGTACAATAGCTCAAACTAAGTACAAAATGTATTCTTGAGGATGTAAGGTTCTACTGTCTATCTATCTGTACGTAGAATCTGGAGAAATAGTCATTGCACCGAAGAAGGGTTAAAACTTCCTTTTATTAAACTTTTTAAATTATTTACAATGCCTCAACTTTACGCTAACATACTACGCATCTGCTTGGGCGGTAACTGAAACAGTAAAATCAAACTCAAAATTGGAGATATTCACAAGTAATAAAATTAAAATATAGGGCTCATACAATCTTGTATCCTACGCGTAGATGAGTCTAGTGACAGCAAGATAATAGCTATTAAGCCACGTCTAACCAGCAATAACTGCTAAGCGGAAGCTTACGTACAACCACGCACAGAGAATTTCCCAGACTCTCTCTAACTTTCCCTACTGGAATGTCAATATTTAAACTTAAAAAAACTCCCACTGGAATTTGCATTTCTTACGCGCGCTGCCAAATTTAAATATTCTGGCACTGACAATTAGAGTAATTAAGGCTTATAGGAAAGTAACTTAAAATTAAATTTAGCTGGTTATTTAAAATAAATATAAATCCCTACAAGGAAAACAGTTTTGTGCAGTTACCTTTGTAGAGTCATTAGATTATTTAGAAGCAGGAGATGTGAAAAATGAGCAATGCCCTCGCCGGAACTAAAATCACGGACTTCTCGCATACGCACCGAGCGTGCTGCCCACTGCACCACGAAGGCATGCCAAGAAGTTGGGAGAAATACTTTATACACTCCCCCTTTTAAAGGGCGACTGGGGATTAGGAGACCCAATCGCCAAATCCTGGGGGTGGAGAATCACCATCCACCACCTTTTTTTTAGTTCGGGCGTTACTTGTAGAGACATTGGGTACATTTTTTAAAGCAGGAGATTTGAAAAATGAGCAATGCCCTCACCGGGACTCGAACCACGCACCTCTCGAATTAGCACCGAGCGTGCTGACTACTAACACCACGATGGCATGCCAAGAAGGCGAAAAAAATACCTTATACATTGAATATTTTCATTCATTTTTATTAAATATGTTCTATTAGGGGAAAAAATTGTGAGAAGCGAGAAATAGCACGAATATGATCATCTAGGTTTGATCCTTTGCTTCCTTTGGCTAGCTGGTTCGTAATTTTTTCTTCAACTTCTAAATCTTCTGTAGCAAAAAAAAAAAAAAAAAAAAAATGGGCTACTACTAGAGTTCCAGTTGTAAAAGGTGATGTACCTAAATCATATCAAAGCATTACTAATCAGAGCCCTTTCATTGTGTCTTTTAGGGCTCATGTAGGAAATTACTACTTACATTGAACTCATTCATCACGAGATTTACTTCGTGATTATTAACTGCTTATATCACACGAATTTATTTTTGTGTTAGTCGGTTGTAATTATAGTAGTTAAGTTTGAATAATTTTGCAGGTTGTGCATACAAAGGTGAAAGATATGCACATGGTGAGAGGGTCGAAACTCCAGAACCCTGCTTAAACTGCACATGCATTCGCGCTGTACTGGTTTGCTACTTGAGAGTATGTCCTACAGCGTCGGCGCCTCCACCTGGATGTTTCCCAGCGAGGGAAGTAGGCGAATGTTGCCCATCCCTGGTCTGCGGTAAGTAAAATTTTAAGTTTCATTATTAATTATAAATTGCGAAGCATTAATTAATTGTTATTTATGTTAATGATTAAATGATTCAGTCTTGCTATATTATTTTAATGGTAAATTAAAGGTCCTCATCCTAACAGGAAATGAATACGCAAATGAAATTCTTGCGGATGAAATATTTTGCTCTAATTAATAATTCCTAAGAGCAGATAGAAGTAGAAATCAGAAATTTCTTCCTGCGTTTCTTGTATTTAAAGATAAAATTTTAGGTTCGAACGTATCTCTGTCTTCATTTTAGGACTCTATTCCTCATAATTCCTCAAATTATCAGTTTTATATCTTATTGTTCAAGTTCTAAGAGGATCTAAATAACTAACAGAGGAATAGTTTTTCACTTTTATAATATGATATTTGTTATATTCAAGACATCCATCGCTGTAGAAAGGTTACTGTTTCCATCCTGATTCATGAAAAAAACTGTAATTTAATAATTACTGTAGTCATGGACTGTGACAGATATCTGATTAGTTATAATTATTTTTCAGAGTTCTTTTATTGAGCTACAATCAGAAAAAATAGGAAGTTCAGTTTTCTGGGAACATTGTAGGATTCTGTTGTATTTAGTAGCTTGCGCTAATGTTCTACAGATCCTACTGGACTGGAAGCCGAGTTATCGCTTGCTTCTGAAAAATATTGCAGAATCTAAAGAAGGTTTATATAACTTTTTTATTTAAGTCTTAAATTTTGCAGAAAGACACAGCTTGGGCAACAAACAAACCTCCGCTACGTGTGAAAATTTAAAATAACATAAGGTAACGTTAAGTTCAAATCCAGGTAACGTAGTCGGAGACTACACATAAAAAAGACTACTTAAGCAGGCCCAAGATAGTTAATGGCTTGTATATTTAAACTTCGGCTAGTAAGATGCTGAAGCTGAAAATTATCTAAGCAGAGTTGGCGATGATACGTAACAGCAAGATGGAAGCTGCCAGAAGTTCTTAATCTAAGCATTCAAAACCCTCAGCTAAAACACATAAACAACTAACCTACATTCTGGTGATGACTTCGGAAAGAATTCATGCTACAGGTTTAAATCATTACAATTGGTTAATTAATATAAAATATCTTATAACATCAATTGCTTTTTGCAGGCCAGGTGTTCTGTTATAATATGAGTGCCCGTCCTGGACGGCATGGATGACCAGAAGCTATCTGTTATAGTTAACTAATTCAGATCACTCTGATATGCAACTAGATCGTGCTGTAAAACATTTTCCTAGAATTTGTTTTAATTTCCTAAATATTTTTTTATGAATCTATAGTTTAAATATTCGGAGAAGAGTTATATTCGGGAATATAACAAACTGATTAGATAAACAACGATTGAATAACACCTGCGTAGCAAAGTCAGTAATAAAGACACTTATTTATGAATGATCGAGAATATTTCAGATAAGGAAAAGGAATACGGTACTAATGTTTTAAAACCAACACTATCTGTAGCTATAGAAAAGTATTTCACAAGCTTCAACCACTATTTCTTAAGGGAGCCTACTTAATATCATAATAGATAGCCAAACGTTTTTACATTTATCTACCCGTCAATATTTAATACGATTCCGTTGATAAGAATGTAAAATAATACTCCATGGATTAAATCGTGTTCCATTTATAAAGAATATCGTAAGCATCTTTCGACTGCTACTTAAAAGGAAGTATCACTGCAGTTTGTAACAATTAAAATTAAAGATATATCGTTATCAGAAGATGCAACTGAAAGCTGGATACCTAGTACAGCAGACAGCTCAAAAGCATTACGTTTTAGAAAAAATTTTAAAAATTATGCTGTCGGCGTTCCAGCTGTCGAAGCTACATACACTGCTGGCCACCGTAAATGCAACACCCTGAATGAAGCATGCAAATCACATGAAATTTACAATATACATTAGCGGAGGTGAGATATGCAAATGATTATAATTTCAGTGCAGACTCACATCACTCGCGCCTGTGGCGCCACTTTAAAGCCCTATTTAAGGCGCTTGGAGTTTTCGACGATTTCAAGTTCGGCAATTATGTTTTTCTTGTGGTTTTTTTTTAAAAACGATCAATTATGCCTCGTAGTAAACAGCGATCATCGTTTGATCAAGTATCCGAGTTCGACAGAGGAAGGTTACTGGCCTACCGAGAGTGTGGATTATCTTTCAGAGAAATCGGTAGTCGTGTTGGACGAAACCAAACGACTGTAATGCGAATATGTGACCGTTGGATGCAAGAGGGCACGACGAACCGACGTGTTCGATCGCATCCACCTCAGTGCACCACTTCACGTGATGACAGGAACATTGTGCGCATGGCAGTGACGGATCGTTCAGGCGCATCATGAACCATAGCGCAGCACATTCAGTCTGTAACGCATCATCCAGTGTCTGCGCGTATCATTCGACGCCGTTTACAGCAGAGTGGTCTGTCCGCAAGACGTCCATTGCTTCGTCTACCCTTGACGCAGAACCACAGACGTCTCCGCCGCCAGTGGTGCGATGAAAGAAGGATGTGGACGGCAGAATGGAATGAAATTGTCTTTACTGACGAATCACGCTTCTGTCTGCAACACCATGATGGTCGGATTCGAGTCTGGAAACACCGTGGAGAGAGGATGCTGAACAGCTGCGTTATGCACCGCCACCCTGGTCCTGCACCGGGTATTACGGTATGGGGCAGTATTGGATATCACTATCGCACTCCTCTAGTACGTATTGCCGGTACTTTAAACAGCCAGCGCTACATCTCCGAGGTGTTGGAGCCAGTTGTCCTTTCTTACCTTCAGGGCTTGCCCACAACCATATTTCAACAAGATAATGCGCGACCACACGTGGCACGCATTGTCCAAGGGTTCTTCGTCAATCGCCAGATTGAATTGCTTCCCTGGCCGGCTCGCTCTCCGGATGTTTCGTCGATAGAAAGCATGTGGTCCATGGTTGCTGAACGATTGACCCAGATTACATCCCAAGCTGCCACACCAGATCAACTTTGGCAACGTGTACCCCAAAAAACTTATCCAAAGTCTCTTTGAATCAATGCCGAGGCGTGTGGCAGCGGTGATCTCCAACGATGGCGGCTACTCTGGCTACTGATTCTGGAAGGAACCGCACTTCACAGAAGTCTATAAATTGAATCATTTGATACTTGGTCAACATGTTATCTACTAAATAAATTTTGTTGTGATATCTCTTGTCTTTCTTGGTGTTGTAATTTAGGTGGCCAGCAGTGTATATTCTGAATAATGGATTTTACTGATGTTGTATGGTTTCCCTTATTTTTCATAACAAAATTATTTTAAGTTTGATACCTTTCTTGAACCTCTCAACTTTTCCTTGTATTTTCACGCCAGGTGTAAATTTAAAGTAAGTGAAGTGAATATTTAAACGGGTAAAACTCCGAGTTTATTAAGAGCGTGTTTTCGCTAGCCGTTTAATTTAATTTAATTTCGGCTACGAGAAGGCTTCCGTTCATTTGGCTGTTAAGCTAAACGGAATTATTGCTAGTTCGTCGAAATTCCATGACAGTTATTGATTTCTTGATTGGATTACGTTCACAGACAAATACATGTCACCGTAGTCTTCTTTACATTCATAGCTACATAGAGCACAAACCTCTGAAATATTCGAAGTTACAAGTTAAGTAATAACAGACAAATGCTTGTAAATTTCACAGTATAGCATTTATTCGAGTAAAATAGATTATTTACAATGATTCCGAGATATCTTAAACTGTAGTCCAAGATATCTTAAACTTTAGCTTATTATTATAGTTCTCTACAATCCTATTTCATAAATAATACAATGAATTACCAAATTTAACACATTACACACCCAGAATCCTAGATTACACTTGCTATTGCAATACTTATTTGTAGAAGGTGTTAACAATAAATTTAAAAAAGTAAGTAAATAAATAAATCTAACTGCTATGCAAGTTAGAAATGTCAACAGACATATTTTAAAATTCTGCAATAAAATGACAAACAAATCGCAAACAGCATAGCAGTAATTAGAGTATGAATAGAATCTAAATATAGTTAATGTCTACGTCATAGGACTTACATATTGCGTCAATGACTAATTCTATTAAGATGAGTTTGAATGATGAAGCTAATGCTGAACGGACACCATGCTAACAATAAAACTTATGGCGTAAAACCTATAATTTATAAAACACAGCAAAGGTTATTCTTATAAATTATAAACAATAATATTTATGCTATTGTAAAGCACAGCAAAGGTTATTCTTATAAATTTGTTATAATAATGGCAAGGGAGAATAAACCACTGCTTGAATTGAGCAACACATTACAAGTGCTATATTACATGCAGAGTCCTTATTAAGCTATGAGCATATTCAAATTTTCTAAGCTAACATTATGCTTAGATTGCAAGTGAATATTTTACTTAAATTACAAGAGTAAAATATCACATTTTCTTAAGACACTTTCTCATTATTAGTTGGTGAACGATATATTTCTTTAAGAAAAGGAGAGTCTAGCCTTCAAATTTGCGTTCATACTGAGAGGTTAGAGAAGAAATGCTGAATTACAATATTAGAGCATTCATGAAAAATCATCAGATAACATACATAAATACCTGAGCATGGAATATCATTTCTGGGATTACAAAATTGTTCAGGGAAACAGCTGCATTGCAGAATTACAAATACACTCATGTCCATAAATTAAGGATAATTCGGAGTCACGCGGAAATCGAACTCTAAAATAGATATATCACCTGTAAAATCACTACACACATCTTCAAGAATCATATGCAAATTTCAGGAAGTAACCAGATGACACCGATGGTACGTCACAATGACGAAAGTGTAAGACAGTGATATGTAAGGAATACGGGCAATGAAGTAAAATTGTTCGTAGGCGCTTTATAAGCATTTCAGTGCAATAACCGAATACTTATGACACAAAGGACGCATTTGGATGATTTTTTTACGTGGTAGAATTATCGGCCGTCTGGAATGTGGGCGTACCCAACTGGAAGTATCAGACGAACTTGGAATTGCCCAGAGTGTCATCTCCAGGCTTTGGCAACGATTCCAAGATGATGGTAATGTAAGTAGACGTTACAGCACAGGTCGCCCCAGAGTTACAACGCCGAATGAGGAACGGTATTTGGCAGTTACTGCCAAAAGAAACAGGCAAAGCACAGCCTCAGACCTGTCTCGTCAGCTCACTGGTACGACAGTTTCAAGGCAGACTGTGTACAGACACTTAGGGCAGATTGGTCTATATGCTCGTAGACCTGTCAGATGCGTTCCACTTACTGCAACTCACTGTCGCCTGCGGTTAGCCTGCAGTAGAGAGCATGCATTGTGGACACCGCAACAGTGGGCTTGTGTGACGTTTTGCGACGAGTCCAGGTTTAGTTTGCAGTCTTATTCTCGCCGGACTTTCATATGGAGAGCTCCAGGTACCCGTTACCACCAAGAAAACATCATTGAACGACACCGTTAAGGTGGAGCAGGAAAGCTCGTTTGGGGTGGAATTATTCTGGTTCCAGAACTGACCTGCATGTTCAAATTGGAACCATGACAAGCCAAATCTATCGGGACGTCATTCTGAAACAACATGTACGTTTGTTTCGGGGCTCCATGGGCGCATAATTTGCATTTATGGATGACAATGCCCGTCCTCACCGTGCAAACATCGTAAGCGAATGCCTTCAATCGGAGAATATCACCCGTATAGACTGGCCAGCATTCTCACCGGACTTGAATCCAGTAGAGCACGTGTGGGACAAGCTTGGCCGACGAGTTGCAGCCCGTCAACCTCCTCCTACAACTTCGGAGAGCATTGCTTTTTGAGTGGTGTAATATCCCCCAAGATCAGATCGATAATTTGATACTCAGCATGCCTAGGCGTTGTACGGACTGTATTGCATCGTCTGGGAGACATACAATGTATTAACAATCATACCAACCATGTAATATTGGTTTTTTGTAAATAGGTATTTTTTTGTAATTTGCTCCAGGGAGAAAAAATCGCTAATTTTTTTAATAATATCAAACATATAGCATCTTTTTTGCTCTTTACCTTTTGTTTAATAAATAAGCTTTACAAATAAGTCAAATTTGTTTTGCTTCTAACTCTTCCTTTGCCTGATTTTGCTTTATCCTAAATTTATGGACATGAGTGTATTATGTAGTTGCAGAGAATACTTTGGAAAGCGGATTGATCAAACATCATTCGATCGTTATTTAATTTAAAATCATTTTAACGGTTTACCTCAACTCTGTGATTTTGCATGATGCCGTAAACCTTTTCTGCATTTCAATCTTTGCATTTGTAGAAAATTTAGAAAGTTTTGAATATATTGCTAAAATATTGTAGTACAGAATAATTTTACTATAGGAAGTATAAGTAAGTATAATTTTCGTATGTTTGGTAATTTATTAAGTATTTTTGGTGATCTACTAAAAGCTCTTAATTACAGAATTTATAAGAATTATACACTATTTTAGGTGGCGAAGATTTAACAAAACCACGCAACCAATCAGATTCAGTTCCTGATCTTAGACCAACATTTCAGCCAACTCCCGCTGAAACAACAACGCAAACGGAAGAAGACAGTCTAGTTTACGTTTCTTCTACTCAAGATGACGACATCACACTTTTCAACGACATCCCTGGAGGTAATGTCTTCTTTGAAACTTTCACAAATAACTTAGAGCATAAAACTTTTATGCGTTTCCATAAGTGGCGCAATGTTTTGCGAATAGAATGTCATAACCCTTTTTTTAATATTTTATTTTTATACTTTCTGAACAATTATATAGATTATATTAATTTATGATGCTCTAAATAACAATGTCTTACCTTTTTTAGAAGGAAGGAACTTATTAATATAAAATACAAAGATGTCTAGTCTATGTTGCATCTACATAAAGGCTAGAGTATAGATGAATAAGCCACAAATTATGGAAGATCCTAGAACACAAAAGTGCAGTTTATGAAATTTCAGTTGTAATGTTTCTGCTCTAAGCCTCCAACATACTCACTGCCGTAAGACTATAAAAATGCATGGTTTATCAACTTGGTAAATAAAAGCTGTCTGAAATTATATGACAACTAGTTTTTTTCACTGTTGTTTAAAACATAATATTTTGTTATTTCTCTTGCCAAATTTGCACAAACCCAAAATCAGAATCTGAAAAAAGCACATTTATGTAAGATTTAACCCAATTTTATAACAGTTATTTTAAGTTAACGCATCTTTCCTATCCATTCTACCTTCAGCTTACAATTTCCTACCAGAATGTATTTTCAGAAACGCGGTTGATGCAAATGAGTAAGAATAGTATTTAAGTCGATGTTTCACTGACTTCGGTAGAGAGCCCGAGTTCCTGACTAGCAGGCGTTTGCCTTTGGCTACTCTCTGTAAGCTATTGCTACGCTCGGCCGTACTTTAAGCCCTTGTTTGGCTTCGCCGACTTAATTAAGATTTAGGGGCCATCTACTTAGAATCTTGATAGCTTCGACTATATATTTCAGTTAGCTTTAGTTAAGCGTAGTTAAGTTTTATTTCATATCAATTTGAGTTCAAGCCCAAGTGGAGGCTTTGCTGTACACTCCAAGTTAGGAGCTGAGTGCATCATATTTATTTTGTAGAATAAAGAGTAATTAACCTTTCTTGAATCTTACATTTCTGTTCACACACTCTAGCGATTATTCGGTTACCAGTGTGGGATTTTCAAGGATTGAATTGAGAAGTAAGAAGGTGAAACCCCACAGTTTAATTAACTATAACGTTTCCAAAACCTCAGTATGACATAAAAGCTGTAATTACAAAATTAAATATTTGGCTTTCTAGTCTTAAAAAATTCCTATTAACATTTAATGTGATAATTTAATAATGTTACGCATAACTGACATTTTACTATTATTTGATTATGAGCAAGCTAACCATATGAACTGAATATAGATACAATTATTCTTTTCAATACATGAAAGGAATTCAAAGTGATACTCTTTTATCACAATGGACATACTGGAGGAAATTAATTTTATTAAGTAATAACTCCCGTAAGCAGTAATTTGTTTTAGGTGTAGTGTGTTGTGTAAGCTCTTCATATGAATAAAATATTAGATAAAATTTCAGATTTAAAAAAACATTTTCCTCTTGATCTGTTAATTGAACACAGATTAAAAAAAAACAAATATTTTATACCAGCAATATAAAAAATATTTGCAGAAAAATTCGGATTAAAAGATTCGAATGAATATTAATCATTAACTGTCGGTTCCAATTTATCAAATAGGCTTCCATGTATTATGTAATTTCAGGATGTCTGGTTAACGGAACTCTATACGGAGATGGTTCAGCTATGCTGTCAAATTCTTTCTGCGAGTACTGCTTCTGCATCCGTGGAAAAACAACTTGTCTTCAACCAAAGTGCAACCTATCGATAGATGGATGCACTCCTCATTACGATAATCGTTTTTCTTGCTGTCCATCCAGATACGATTGCTGTAAGTAAATATGTTCATACAGCTGAGAACATACACAGTCCAGTCACATTAATGAGACCACCACGTACTTTCCATGTTAGAGTTAAATAACCAATCACAGAAGGCAGGTGGCAGCACAGTGCAGTTGAGCGTATATAAAGGGTGTGTGAGGGCTTCGGAAAACATTTCAATCGTTGGCGTAATGCAGAAACGAAGCGATTTATCCGACTTCCAAAAGGGCATGATCATTGGCTTTCGGGCCAAGGGTGGAAGCATTTTCGAAACGGCTGAGTTTGTGAACTGTTCGCGTGCCGCCGTGGTAAAAGTGTACCGTGCATGGCAAAATGGGACTGTCCAAAATCAGCGACGTGGCAAATGTGGTGCACCACGGGCCATAGATGACAGAGGCGAACGACGGTTGCGGAGATGCGTTCGGGCAGATAGACGGGCTACCGTTGAGCAACTGACCACCAAAATGAACCAAGGGGCTACCAAAAGTGTCTCCCAAAGTACTATTCAGCGAACATTGCTGCGTCTGGGCCTCCGAAGCAGACGCCTGGTTCGTGCACCTATGCTGACTGCTGTTCATCGACGGCGAAGGCTAGAATTTGCACGCCAGTACAGCAGCTGGACGTCCACTGAGTGGCGACAGGTTGCGTTTTCGGATGAATCGCGTTTTATGCTCCATCGGACAGATGGACGTTGGCGTATAAGGCGTGAAACCTCTGAAAGGAACCACCCTGCAACCATTGCCGGAACGGTCCAAGCTGGAGGCGGGAGCATTATGGTCTGGGGAATGTTTTCCTGGCATTCTCTAGGTTCACTGATCATTGTGGAAGGCACAATGGATCAATACAAGTACGCATCTGTCCTTGCGGACCATGTTCACCCCTACATGCGCATTGTTTTTCCTCAGGATGATGGCATCTTCCAGCAGGACAATGCGAGGTGCCATACAGCTGCCAGTGTACGTGCGTGGTTCGAAGAGCACCAGGATGAGTTTACCGTCCTCCCCTGGCCAGCAAACTCACCTGACTTAAACCCAATCGAGCATCTGTGGGACCATCTCGATCGAGTTGTTCGCGCCATGGATCCTCAACCGCGTAATCTAGCGCAGCTGGCCACGGCATTAGAGTCGGCATGGCTCAACATCCCAGAGAACACCTTCAGGGACCTATGTGACTCTCTTCCTGCACGTCTCGCAGCAGTCCGCTCTGCGAAAGGTGGTTATTCTGGCTTTTGACAGATGGTCGCATTAATGTGACTGGACTGTGTATAAAACTCTGCTACTAAAATATAAAACTCCGCTACTAACTCTTCAATGCTACTAACTCTGATAAAAGTGTAGAAAAGCTAAAAAAATGGTTGTTTGTAGTACTATTCTCTGCTCTTCTTTCTTTTCTCAGACGCTGACTTTATGTCATAAATCTGATCTCTCGCTACGTTCTGGCGCAAAATACTAGAGCATTCTTTTGGTGTGGGTTAGTAAGCAATTTTTAATTCATTTTTGGAAATCCACATCTTGAATAATTTCTGTGATATTATTTAAATTAGTGTACTTCACGTCGCTTTCACTCTAATTTATATCCCCTTTCCAGGTTTCAGTTACATTTAGCAGTATTAATACAATGGTGTTCAAAATTAAGAGAAGTTTCACGTTTCGTTAGTACCTCCAGAACTGAAGAACAGATTTTAACAAAATTTAATGCGGATATTAGGTGACATAGTATAAAAAATGTACCATACAACAGTTAATGATACACACGCATGATCGTGAGTAAGACTCATCGGCCAAGGAATCTCTAAAACAAAGATTGCACATCGAACAAAAAGAGAAAGTTAAAAGGGGATAGGATCCTCTCTAGCAGCTTTCAGATGTTATTCTATAGGGAAAATAAAGAAGTTCACGAGTCCCTGTGGCAATCGATCTCACTTCTGTAGCAGAGCTATTTACAGGTTCTGGTGTAGAGAGTCATTAGGTTATTTGAAGCAGGAAACATGAAAAATGAGCAAAGCCCTTACCGGGACTCGAACTGGATCTCTCGAATACGCGACCGAGTGTGCTACCGTTACACCACGAAGGCATGCAGAAAGGAGGGAGAATATACCTTATATACTCCCCTTTTAAAGGGCGACAGGGGATTAAGGGAGCCAGTCACCAAATCGGGGTGGTGAAGAATCATCATCTACCACCTTTTAGTTCGGGCGCCACTGCAGAGTTATTTATTAGTATTATTTGTAATTATTTCGGTTTATTGTAGTTATTTTGGAGCAGAAGACATGAAAAATGAGCAATGCCCTCTCCGGGAAATCAACCTGAACCTCTCAAATACACGCTGAGTGTGCTACCGTTACACCACGAAGGCATGCAAAACGGAGGGAGAAAATACCGTATACTGGAGGGTACTGGGAAGAAGAAGTGCAAGTTGCAGTTGCCGTCCCCAAAGTGTCCTAGACATGTTCTATAGGATTTCGCTCTGGAAACCTGGCTGCGCAATCCATCAGCTTAATATCCTCACTTTCCAAAAAATAAATCATCCACCAGATTAATCTCATATGGACGAGCTTTATCATTCATAAAAATGAGCTGAGTGCCAACTGCACACCTGAAAAGGCCGAGATAAGACTCTATGTTCTGGTCTGTTTACAAAATATGCTTTTCGCGTCTCGCTCTGTTCTTCGCACAATAGGGCCCGTTTAGCATGGTACAAAGAACAGTGATTTTGTACCAACAATCAAAAAGAGACCATTTTCATCACAGGTGAATCCCAGATCAGCCTCATTCTCTACATATCTTCCTCTGTACACTACCGCTACCTGTCAACTCACTACCTCACTACTTGTCTCGCTACCTGGGACTCGCTACCTGTCAACCAACATAAAAAAATGGACCAGCATGGGAACGGAGGTTTGATGGCCTAGACAGACATCCTTCTGGACGAGCGCATAGACCTTCGTGTCACTGACAGAAGACAAGGTCTATGACTGCTGCGATTTACAGGGAAACTATTTTAAACACTATATCGCTTATTCAGTGATACAGGAGGCCCTCAGTTCATTTTTATGGATGACAACTCTCGATCACACAGCGGATAATTTTATGGAGAGTATTAATCTTATGGATTGACTATCCAGGTCTTCATACCTGAACCTTATAAAACGGGAGTGGGATTCTTTTGGGAGTGCAACAACAACTCTCCTTCCCCTTCCCAGAACCCTGCAAGACCTGCAAACATCGTTGCTAAAGGAATGGAACCGATTGCAACAGGGAATCGTAAACTTCCATATTTTCAGTCTAAAGTCCCGTTTTCAAAGCTGTATGACTTCTAGAGACGACCCTATCTCTTAATAGCCTCCTTTTTATTCGATATGCAGCCTATAGCGTATATTTGAGACTTTGCTGCGCTAATGAGCTTTACTCACGATCATGCGAGTGTATCATGACTACTCTATAGCATATTTTTTTGTACTCTGTCAACCTATGTCCATAGCAAATTTCAGTTCTGAACATGATAGACCAAATTATAAAACTCTCTTAATTTTGAACACCAGTGTAATTAAAGCATATGATTTTCTATTATTCTAAAAGAAACATTTTCGCTGTTTTTAAAGGCCAACTCCGCTAAAAGTACTTACATTAAATTACATTTGAGGCTAATCAAAAGAAGCTCTCATTTGTCACTATTAAGCACATTTCTGTCAATACCAGTAGAACGTTTACTGTTGACTGTACACATGCTTAAATATACAACAGCACCGAGGTTATAACATGTAAAAAAGAGTTTGTACTAAATTAATACGATGGAAATTATATGTTTTAATATTCGTGTAATTAATATTTTTCCTACGGTAAAGCTCTTATGAAAACAGAATGAAACTAGAATTTTAATTTTCCTAAAATGAACATCCTAAGCTCAAAATAATAAATGCATCAAGTTCCATTGCTCGTAATTGCAGCGTAAGAATATGTGTTCAAAAATAGTTTCTATTATTAAAGTGTAGGCCGGAGGAATATTTTTACCCAAGGAATTTATCGAAATGAAATTTGGTAGGAGTTAAGTAGAAAAATATATAACTGTATCGATTCATTGCTTCTGAAAACGTATGTGTGCTATTGATAACAAGCACAGCAAATGAAAATCGTACATATATCGAAATTATACCACCATACGAGATGCAAATTTATTCAAATTTTAAGTTTTATGGTAAAACTTAAATTTGTAAGCAAAATTAAATCTTGGTTCATATTGTGGCACTTATGTTTACGTTTTACTAAAGAAATATTATACAATTCATTGTTTTCCTTTCTCTCCCCTTGAGCCACGAAGTTCGCTCTTTCCATAATTAATGTAGATTTGAGTGGCAAGCAATTTTACTGTAAATTAGACACGAAAATTACGAATATGTCCGTAACAGTTTTTGTCTGCTGTCCGTGGCTGCCTTGTTTCTTGATGTATTAAGTAGCGGGCGAATCCCATGCCAGGCTTGATGTGAATATTGTAGACTGAGATCAGATGCAGACTTAGTAAGTCGTACGTTTGAATTTCTGTCACGGTCGAGGCAAAGCTTGTAGTCTCTGTTAAAGTTAGAATAAAATTTTTGAATTTACAGAAATGTGAAAACATCTTGAAACCAGGTTCCGCAAGTGATGACGGAGAATAAATTTAATGTGATTTTACTGTAAGCAATTACTTAAAATTACTAAGTGATTTTCTTTCGAAATTTAGGTAACACTTTATAATTACTGAAATTTGAACTAGCTGAGTTACTTGCACACATAGCAGGTGTTACAGTATAATTTACATAACCTTGTTAATGCTTCGTATAATTTTACCTCTATTTTAACGAAGAATGTACGTTAAAGAAAAAATAATTCTGTATTTCAGCTGAAAGGATAGCGATCAAAGAAGCAACTAAAGCGACGGAAAAATCAACATCTGCTCTGCCTACTACAATTCCAGATATACCAGAAAACTCTGGTAAGTAAACCCTAAGATGAGATGCGTAGAAATTAGGCTCAAAATGCAATTATTCTTCATAGGAACTGAAATGGATTTTAGCAGTGTTAGTTCAAACTGCAGTTATTCTTTTTATTACATGAGAAAGATTGGAAGCAAATTTTTATAACATTTATGAAATTAGAATATCTTATTGTACACGTTTGAACAGTCTCTAATGGCACGTTAATATTGAAGAGAAGTTCAACTCTTGATCATTATTACGTGAAGTATAATACTTTTATCCTAGATACAGAAACCTTCCCATTGTATACATTTTGGTATAAAAGTATAATCTGAAATGAATATTCTTTTAATTTCTTTTCATGCAACAGATGTTTGAATGCATTTGTCTAATTTGTTTAAATGTAAACAAGTTGCTAAAAGATCAGAAAAAATGTATTGTAATGAGCAAGGCTTTTTTGTTGATATTGCAAGCATATCAGTGTAATAAACAGTTGATTATTTTATAAACTGCTGGTACCGCGATCTAAGAAAGACGCACAACCAGGCCCGACCCCAAATTACGACCACCATATTAGACAGAAGGTGGTTCTATCAGGCAAAATTTGCCTCTAACGAGAGCATAAGAAAATTCCCATTCCGCCTATCCCACATTTACAGGTGACAGACACAAAAAGATGTTTCTAATCCCATGATTGAATTGGTCGACCCGGGTCACCGCTCCCGGGAGTCAGAGACCACCATGAGGTGCGGCTCTATTAGCCTGAAGATTTGGTAAATAAAGGCTAATAGATTGGCTTACTCACTTACCATCAGAAGAGATGCTGTACGGCCTGTTAGATAACTATCAGCATTTGTATTCAGTTGGTGGAGCAGTCTGTTGTCGCTAGGCTCAACCAATAATCTCTATGGAATATTAAAATTTGTAGCGGAATTTATAAAGTTACTTCGAAAGATGGGTATTTGTGACCTGTGGTTATTAAAGAGACCCTGTCAAGACTTTGACTGTTCTGTGTGAGGATTTTAACGACGTTTTATACATTGTGATTCTGAGTTTACAGAGAACATTTACTCTAGAAGTCAGTGGTAACTTGGATATCAGAAGTTATCCAGATGCATTATATTGAACAGTATCAACTTTATATATTAAAGTACACTGCGCCCAAAAAGAAGGACAGTTCTATATCTCCCGTTCTACTGAGCCGATTCACGAAATTCAACTTGCGTTTTTCATGTCTCGAAAGTGCCACTTAGGATATTTCTATATAGCATTGTTCTAATATAGGCATTCTGACACAAATCGGATTTTTTCTGAAATGACATGCTAAGTTTTATAAAAATCGCAAGAGTAGTTTTTAAAGAATTAGTTCTCAAAATTATAGCTTCTCAGTGTTAATTGAATTTGATATATATTTATTAATACCTCTTTTTTTATTAAACTTATTTGATTCTTCCTTTCATATTTCGAAATTTAGGTTCATTCCAAATAAAATTCACCCATTTTTTATGATTTATTTTTTAATTTGTATTTTAAATAATTTTTATAAATTCTTCGAAAAATCATTATAACTTGTAAAATTTTTACCATCATCTTAAAGTAGATGTATTTCTAGGCACGCCTACAAAAATTTGCAGTTTTTTATTCAAAATTTTCTAAGATATACGTCGATTTACATATTGGCGAGTTTTGAAATTTAGCATAGTTGTGATAAGCGATAATAACGCCAAATGTGGTTTACGCACTTTGTTAAAATTATTTGAAAGTAAACGATGACATTTTTTCCGGTCGTCTACAATGAAAAAAAGGAAAGGAAAACAGGTTGCTATAGATTAAGAAGTTCACCAAGTGAATTTTTCTTGGCGCAAACTGAAAAAAATTCGCCAAGATAAATTTTTTAATTTCTCCGTAAATTTCACACCAAATTTTACAAAATTTAATATTTAGGCATAGTCGACAATCGTATAATCGAATTTGAGTCGTAGAATCGATATATGGAAAAAAAATTGGCATGTCATTTCAGAAAAAGTCCTATCTTGTGTCAAAATACGTGTGTTAGAACAATGCTATATATAAATGTAATATATATCCTAAGTCGTGCTTTCGATACATGAGAAACGAAATTTGAATTTCGTCAATCGGCCCAGTAGAACGGAAGATATAGAACTCCCCGCCCCCCTTTTTTTTTTTTTTAAATCTTTTTTCGCAGTGTACATCATATGTGCTGTTCACATATTTGCAGAGTTCCTGTGTAGCATTTGTTTTTCACATTCATAGTAGTCACTTGTGTTATTCACTTATGTACAGTTCGCTTACAATTATGCAAGAGATACGACAAACGGGGATCTTGCCCCAGCCATCTCTCTGCCAATTCCATTATTCTTAAATCAAGACTAGAACGGGACCTTATGTTCCTGTGGAAAACTAACTGGACACAAGAGCTAACAGGTAGGAGAATATTTAACTTCCTTACAGCGCCCTCAAGAGAATTAACCACTACAGGCAGAGCAATGACATATTTTCTGACAGCGCATGGCCCTTTTGCAGTTTGTTTCGCTTCGGGATTGCGCCTGAAGATTTGGCTGGTCGTCATAGTGCCTCCGCCAGTACTACGCGAGCACCCGCGCCCCGAAGAAATGACAAACAATACGGTGGTGTACAACGGACTGGCCGGTGGTGTACAACGGACTGGCCGTTGCACACCTACTGATGCCGTGGAATTATATCAAATTCAGATCAAACGGCAAGCCTGACCGCTACTGATACCACAAGACTGGGGACTTACAACCAATCCCCCCTTGGTCCAACCGTATAGAACGATCTTCCCTCGGGTTTCTGGAACCGCCGTTCTTGAAATTATTTTCACTCAGAGTGTATGCAGTTGAATAGTTAGACATTTAGCATAGATCAGGAAAAACGCTAACCTAAACTGGGTGGTTTGTTTATTTTATATATTACATTTTTCAGCCATTGCAAGCATATTGATAACCTCTCCCAGACAGAAATAGTTTTTGCATTAATTTGCTGACTTCATTGAAGTTTGGCTATCCTTTAATTTTCTGAAATGAAGAACAATGAGCTTAACTGAAAAATTCTGAGGCACTTAGGAAACATTATAATGTAGAAGTCTCCTTTTTTTAGTTCTTTCTGGTGTTTTTTTTTTTTTTTGGTTGCAATTTCAGTTAAGTACTGTAGTTTATTTTATTTAATATTTTAATAACATTTTGTGAGAATTCTTTTTGTCATACTTGCAAAAATGTGGTAGTTTAGCATCCTTTTATCAATGTCTATAAAATTAGTACTTTTCCTCATTACATATCTTCGTTTTTTCCTCTGAACGTATTCTATCAAAATACACTCACGTTTGTGAAAATTGCAACACCAAGAAGGAATCGTCATAATTGAATGCAATTTAATACACAGTTGAGTGGTAGTGGTACAAATAAATGATTAAATGTTCAAAGCAAACAAACAAGAACAAGAGATCAGAATCAGTATTTTGTGTGGCCACCACGCGCCGCAATAAGTGCTGCTAAACGACGTGGCATGGAGTCAAACAAAGTTTGAATGTCTGACTGAGGAAGAGCATTCCATATCGTTTGTACGCGTACCCAAAGTTCGTCTGCAGACGCAACAGGACGAGGATCACGAGCAAGACGCCGACCAATGACATCCCACACATGTTCAATTGGCGACATATCCGGGGAACACGCAGGCCAAGGAAGAAGCTGTACCTGCTGCGCTGCAAAGAAGGATTTAACAATCCGAGCAGTATGAGGGCGGGCATTGTCCTGTTGAAATACAGCGCCTGGCAAGCTTTGAAGGAAGGGAACAGCTTCGGGCTGTAGAACTTCACGGATATACCGGTTGCTGTTCAGATTGCCCACAATTCGTAGCAATTGAGATCGTCTATGATATGCTATGGCGCCCCAGACCATAACTCCGGGTGTTCGTCCACTGTGGCGTTCGATAATGCACTCCGGAAGGTGGCGTTCACCGGCATAGCGTCTGACACGAATGCGGCCATCATGGTACCACAAATTAAAGCGGGATTCGTCAGAAAACACGACATGCTGCCAATCAGCACGCCAGTCTCTATGCTGATTGGCCCATTGTAGCCGCAGGCGGCGATGGTCGTGCGTTAGGGGGATCCTGTATAAAGGAGTCCGTGCGCGCAGTCCACACTGCAGCAGACGTCTACGAATTGATGAAGCACACAATGAAACACCTGTAGCTATTGACCACAGTGCTGCCAATTGTCTAGAGGAAGCTGTACGGTCCGTCCGCGCCATGCGGACCAGGTGTCTATCATCGCGAGCTGACGTCACATTTCGGGGTCCACTCCCGGATTTCCGAGTTGTCCGACACTCGTCCGTCCACTGCTTCCAAACGCGCATCACTGTGCTGCTGTTACGCTGCACACGAGAGGCTACTGCACGATACGACAATCCAGCTTCACGAAGGCCGATGATTCTCCCTCGTTCAAACTCTGTAAGTTGTTCAAATCTCGCTCTCTTTCGTCGACGAGGCATAAGTACAGATTGAGTTAACGTTTACCACTAGCAGATAACCACCGATAACCATACACGCCTCGCTACAGCCGTCTATTTATTCGGATCCATCAGCCGTTCAGAGGGCGCTGCTCAGCATACGCATGCGCTACGGATTTGCAATTCTAATCATTTGCATATCATGCGCTACTTTGCATTTCCTGAAAATTTCAGCTCACTCGCGTAAGTCCTTCATGGTGTTGCAATTTTCACAAACGTGAGTGTATTTTCATTTTGATTAAGATAATAGATTTTGAAAGTTGTGTTTAAAACTTTTCGAAGAAGTTCAAAGCTTCTTAAGCTACACTACTACGGGGTAGCATTTAAAGCTTCTTAAGCTACAATACTACAGAGTGGCATTCATAGTTTTTTGATGAACAACAACCACATAAAACTCATATGAATTTTAGATAAATTCAAATTAGCTTCACCGGAAGGTCACGTACGATTAGTGTAATAGTTTTCACAATTCAAGCAGATTTTTAGAACAAATTTAAATAAAGTTACGATAAAACTATAAAACGGGCAGAAATTATATGAAATATTTTTATTATATTAACGTCCAAGAATTCAAGTGAATTCAAAGCAAAAGCTTCTCACTGTTCTATTAAACTTTCTTTTAACATAATTTACGAAATGAACAAAAAAATCCGTCTTAAAATAACGTAGCTTAGGATAAAAGAAGCGCAATAACATGAGGAGAAAGTAATTTCGTATTACGTAATTATTTCATTAAAACATAAAATCAGTTTGCAGTCGTAATTAATTTGGTATTTAAGTTCTAGGGCAGCCACCGTGGCGCAACTTGGCTACTTATTCAGAAAAGAAAAAGAATTATGACTTAAACTGCAAAAAATATTTATTACCGTCATATTTTACGGTTTTATTAGGTATTTATCCCAAAACATCTATCATTAAATTTACTGACTACCGGTTTTTTTTTTTATTTGCTCTTATGGAAATTTTGCATCGATCTCTTCAAGAACAGATTCAAAGCAATTTTTTACTTTACGCACTTTCTTTTTCCCATTGTAGGCAAGTCCCGTAAACGCATATTTTAAAGTTAATTTAAAAAAAAAATATCAGTGTCTCTCAATAAAAATCGCAAATCGAAAAGGAGTTTGGAATACAATAAAAAGCATGCATACGAAAACGGGGACATTGCTTGTTAAAACTGAAAGAAATGCACATGGTCGCAAGAGTTTGATGTATCCTGAAAATTAGGAGAATTCTCAGGTGGATGTGCTAATTTTGCTAATTTATAAGTACCGCTCATTGTTGTCAGTCTAATGAATTTACGATAGAAATTACATAATATCTGAAAATATTTTGTATCATCTGAATATATGTATACATTAATTCTTTTTATCGCCTAGCTCATCATTCCACATGCAGTGTTGACGGTCAAGTTTACAATCAAGGAGAAATTGTTCCAGACTATCGTTCCTGTCATAGTTGCTATTGCTCCGACTCCTCTGTAGTCTGCGAAAGGATTACGTGTTCTTCTCCAATAGCTGGCTGTCAACCTATAATCCCCGAAGGCCATTGTTGCCCAGTATCGTATAGATGCGGTAAGCATTCAGTTTCTCATGTTTAGAAAATAATTTAGTGTATGAATAAATAAATTAACTAATTTAAAGGGGCTTCTTTCCTTTAAATCATATTGGCAATGACTTCTCTTTGAGTGCTTTATAAATAATGAAATGTACATAAACGTAGTGATGCAGATGTATATTTCAATACGTAAGAAAAAGTGAATATGTGGGAAAGATTGAAGGTGTCATCTGATGATAAGAATTTCAGAATGAAATTTATAATAATAAAAAGTAATGTTACCAAAAATTTAGAGGCAAAATTGGTATATTTCAGAGCAACTAACAGAAATAATCAGCTTTTATTAATTATGCAATCAGTTCCTAAGTTACGATACGTGTTTGCTCAACATCGTTTTAACATTTCCAAAGATGGCATGACATTAAAATATAAAGCATCATTCTCGCCAATGATGGAAAAGCAGTTTTCTTCACTAATGTCATCTTTCTTCACAGGTCAGTTATGTTCTCAAATATAAGAAATAAGTATTGAAAGCTGTTAATATTTCTGTGAGTTTTGTGGAGTTTCATTAGAAAAAAGTATGAATTCTTTGTAGGAATAGTCAGGATCATTCCGAAAAAATTATGAAAGATTAGTAATAACTAAAATTCTTTTTTAAAACATTTGAATTATTTTTGGTGACTTTATAATAATAAATTGCTTTTGAACATTTTATCAATAACAAAAAGAATAAGTTAATATTTTATTGAAGTAAATAAATTAAATTTTCCTGATTTTTATTGAACATTTTAAATTGACACAAATACATTAAATTAATATTCAGTACATTTAAGTCTAAAATGATTCACCTAAAATCACTGAAAAAATTAAAATAACATTACAGAAATTATATGAAACTCATTATGAGATCTATAAATTTTACCTTAAATTATTCAGGGCTATAAACAAAATTTTATAAAATACATATTTTCGGGAATGGGACTATTTGCCGCCAGCGTTTCGACGTGGCCGTTTCACTATCATGCCATCTTGCTGTATTATATTACGAGTGTTTAATTTTAGTTTAATAACTAGGTTTACCTGTTGGAGGGGAGGCCAACCTTTTCGGGAAGAGTGCCACTATCTAAAAAAAAATTATGCGTGCCACTTCCAACTTTTCCAACATATACTAAAAAATATAAAAAGGTGAGAAAAAGGCTATTTATAGGATAAATGTGGGATTTTTGCGTAAATAATGCATTTTTTATATTAAGTCAGATATTGGACATTTAAAAAACAATTTAATGAATAAAACAAATATATAAACTAGGGTTTTTTCAGTTAATAAAAATTTTTAAAGGTTCAGCCAGTTAGGTTATGTATAAAATAAAAAAGAATAATTTGAAACATTTAATTCTAAATTACTTTTAAACAGTCAGTACTTAATTAATGTAGCTTTTGAATATGTAGTTTTTTACCAATTCATCTATATTAGGATTAGTTTTTGAAGATGCTAACAAAATTTGATACTTTAGGCGCATATGTTAATCTTGAACGATATTTTGATTTTATTATGCTCATAATAGAAAACATTTGTTCACAAATACATGTTGATAGAAACCTACAACAATATCTGACAGCCAAATCATGTAAATTTGGGAAATTGCTTGTTGGTACAAATTTCCGAAATTCAATATAATTTGGATCACTTGCAATTGAAAAAATTTCCTTATATTTGCTTTGCAATGTAATATACTGCTCTAGGTCAACTGGATTTCAGTTGGATAACATTTAACATCTTGCAGAGAAACGGAATAATTATATTTATTCCAATGTGTTTATGTGTGTATCTATCAGCAAGAGTTGATTCAGACGATAATATTATTTTTTCAAATCTTTTAAGTTTTCAATAAATCTTCGCATGCCACTGTTAAAATTACTCCGTGTCACACTGTGACACGCGTGCCGTGGATTATTCATCCCTGACCTATTGCGTAATGAAGACATATTTTTCTTTACATGCCTATAAAATACCTTTATATGCCTATATGATATCTATTTTGTTTGCCTATTTACGCCTGTCTTAAATTTTAAAAGAAAAAAGCTTTTGTTATTAAACACAGCTTCTAGAATTATTAAAACTTATTTAAAACTATTCATTAATGATATGCGGCTATCATTAATGAATTAACTATTCTTTAATAATATTAATGTTACTAATTTGAATTTAGTTAAATTCAAATTAATAAC
>KK112177.1:473842-505770 GCA_000611955.2 Stegodyphus mimosarum
GAAATATAATATAATTATAAAAATAATATATAATATTAAAAAAGCATAATATTAAAATTAAACATAATAAAATTTAAATTTCATAGTAAAAGAGAAATTATTTTGAGATTTCAAAACAAATCATCATTTTTAAGATAATATTTGAGGAGTACTGACTTCATAAAATTTAAAAAGTTGAACTTTTTTTTGATTTTATATTAAAAGTCGATTTCTTGCATTACAGAAATATTTTAAAGCAAATCGTAAGTAAATATGTAAGTATTTTAACGCAAATCACATGTAAAAATTTCCTGTACAACCAAAGTTTGTCAATTGCAGGAAAGTTTTTTCAATTGCAGGACTGAGTGTTCTGTGCATGGTCTTGGCAAACATCTTAAAGTACTCTTTAAAGTCCTTAAGTCCTGATCTGGAACAGGGAGCTGAAAGCAGCTATATTCTGGTTGTAGATACTGTGTTTAAGAACAACTGCACTTGAAAGGGATTTAAAATCCTCTTTTATTAAATCAATATTATTTACAAATCACTTCCCAACTCGGGAGGGATACAGAAAGTAAAAGAGCACACTTGGGTCTAAATGAACAATCAGATAAATTTAAACTAAAATTAAATAGAAAGTTAATTATTCTTTGCTCACAGAGCTATACGCGGAGTTGGCCTCTAACTAAATGGTGCGTAGCAAGAATTACTAATACTAGCGCACTTGGATTAACTTCAATAAGCAAATACGTAGTAAGCACTATGGCTTAGAATTTATCTGCTAGCTGGTCAGGCGAACGTCGAACAGAATGACCGTGATTTGAGACTAAAAGCTCTCTCACACTGAGAGGTTTCTACCTCTGGTTTAAATAGTACTTGACTCTATTTCAAATTAGCATAAGCTGAAAACGTGCGCTTCTTCTGACGGGAAGTTGAAACTGAGAAGAGATAGAAAGATTTAAATTAAAATAAAACTTTTTTAGTTTAACTAAAACCTTACAAGTTATGGTTCCATCTTTCTGAACTTTTACCATTTAAAGAACCAGATAGTTTATTAACATTTACAGTTCAAAATTTCTTCGCATTAAAAGCTTTTAAACAATATATAAAGTGTTTTTGCATACAATTTTACACAAATATAGTTACGCATGACCTAAAAGTTAACATTTTATTATCTATCAATGCATTTTTTAATTTTAAGAGAGTAATGTTTTAACAAATTTACAAAGTAATTCCATTTTTTATTAAGTTTTCATAAAAATGTGAATTTCCCGCTTGCATGTTTTATTTCTCTGAACTAGCTGATTAAAATTTCAAAAAACGTTTACAAATCATGTAGAAAAATGTATTCCATTTGATACTGACATAATTTACTAACTAACTGTGTGTAATTGCTTTACATCCCATATTTGTAAACGGTTATATATATTGTAAGCAACCTTTATTAAGTATTTCATTTCTACTTGACGGCGAAACGGTTACTGCGAAAGGTTCTAGGCGCCATAGTTTCAGCTGTTTGAAAGACTTATTTTATAAGCGAATAACAATGAACAAATTGAAAATATTCTTACCATATGTGTATAAACGTTTTATATAGAATCATTAAACAAATAGTTTTAAATCATTAAATAGCTGTAATGAAACAAAATTAAACAGTTACGTATATCGTCATGTCCCTTCAGTTGCAAATAAATTTATTTCTCATGTTATGAAGAAGACAATCAGTGACTTTTCATTATCATTTTGGCAACTCCATATGAATTCCCTTGCGAAAATTTTATAGTAATACTCTTTAACACAGCTGTTATGTTTATACGACCTTTTATAGAACTCTTGAGTTCTTTTAATTGAATTTGTAGGGACATGTGTTTCTGGGCCACTGCACGTCAGACTCTGATTTACTTTTGCATGTAAGAATGTAAGTAGCTTTCCTGAAAAAGGTGCTTTGTGTGATCTGGTTAAAGAACATGAATCCTTTCTCCAGAGATAAATGTTCTGGTAACACTCAATAATTCACTTTCACCTGTATTATCAATCACAAAGATATATAATTTCCTTCTCCTTTTCGCTTTTCCAAGCATCCAGAGTCCATTCACTGTCTACCCTTACTCTACTTTCTTCTGCTAAACTTGCTTTTGTTTTTTTTACTACCTAACATTTTAACTCATGTAAACGTATCTCCGGACACTGTTCTGTGAAAAAGGGGATCCAGTCATCCAGCGTTTGCTTATTCAGACTCTTCAGTTAATCTGTGACTTAAGACAATAAATGTATTTGAATATGCTACAAATACATTTGAACATGCTATTTCAAACCCCGAATCTTTTCCTAACAATCGCTTAATAAAAATTATTATTTACTGAAGTCTTTTCTAGCGTTGCATTCGTTGTTGCATGGTTACCCTAGCTTTTTAAACCCTAGGCACACCAGTAAAGGTTGGGTTGCTTCTTACATGAACAAAAAGGAGGGTGATATTGATTCAAAAATTACCAATTTTTTAAGTTGCATTAATGTAAGTTATCAGTCTGAGATTACGAAAAGTATAAATAAAATTAAAATAAAAAGCTAATATAAAATTATTTTAAGAAATGTAGAATGTAGAAAATATTTTTTTTAATTTCGACTTATGAATTTATTAATAGTACCTTTACAACAAATAATTTTTAGAATAGTTTGTCTACATACAGTGCTACCAGTGCGTTAAACTTTTATATTGAAAGTGTTCTACTTCAACAATTGTTTACTTATTTTAGTGAAAAGAATAAACGCGTCTTTTACATCACTTATTAGTAGCGTTAAAAGCAATTTTAAATAATTCTGACACTAGGAAATATGTATATAATAATTGTTTTGTTTTCTATTATAAAATTCAAGTCATCAGAAGATTACATACTTTTCACTTTCAGTTCATCAACATTTACATTTTTGCTATAATTTCCCACACTCATTTTAGAACTCATGAGAATTTTCCTCTAGAATCACATATAATTTTAAATTTATTGTTTATATCTTTACTTCTTATTGTCACCTTTCCTACACAAAGTCAAAGTTAGTCTATTCCATATGATAAAAATATATTCACTCTCTCATCATTACCAGTAAAAAAATTTTTTTAAACATTTGTTTCCATGGACATACATGTTGTTGGAAAGAAGTTTTTAGCTTTATTTCAAAACACTTTTGGAAGTTTTGCGGGTAATGATTTACTCCTATAATAAGAATAGTGACGAAAAATGTAAACATTTTTATCCGATTCTTAACATTCAGTAAGTGAGTCTAAAACCTAATCACTTCAAATTATTTCTTTAGTTATTTAGAAATAAATACGTATTTTATGATGTAAAAAAGTTATGTCATTATATTGTGCGCAAAAATAACGGATTGCAAAAACATTAAAATAACGGCATTAGTGTACGGTAATGAATACCGCCTAGATACGCAGTTAATGCTGAAGTGAATACTTTTATTGCTGTTGGTATATATATTTAATAAAATTCCAAAGTAGAAATCAGAGAATTTTTTTATTTCATGCATTACGCACTATCTGACCTTTACGCACTATCTGACTGGCCTCCTCTCTTGAGCGGATACATACCTACTTTACCTAACATTAAACGCAGCCTTGACGATATTTAAAATAATTAATAGTTTTTCTTTCAAAAAATTTGACATCATCACAATACACTCCTATCATATACACTAACACTTACGCAAGTACTACATGTTTCGTACCCTATTTAATCATAATTCTCACATAAGCAATTCTCTCATTTAAAAGAGAAGTTTTAAATTTCCATCCAGTTTGCGCGTTTTAACAATTAAATATAAAAAAGATCTATTCAATTGTATTAGTGTTCAACACAGTAATTTTCCGATATATCAAAAGCTGATATGAAAGTAAACGATAAGTAATTTCTATATATGACGATAAAGTATTTAGGTTAAATTTTTCTTAATTCAGTTTTCTAATTTTAAAAAAAATTGTACACTATATTGCAGTTTTATTTAGCGAAACAGCAATTAACTTCAAAATCGGAATAAAACATAAGGTTACGAGAAGAGTTTGAAAACTTCCAAACGAAATCTGAATTATTATTGTCAAACTGGTAATTTTAGAGGCTTCTATCAAGTTCGTAAGCAGGAATTTGCTAAATGTACTAAGAAGTATAATTTGAATATAAATGTAAAAGGAACTATAAATAAAATATAGATTTGTAATACTTTTAATACATTATACTTAATATTATACTTGTAATATTATGCATAATACCTTAATGTATATAATACATTCTTGTTTATACTAAGCCCAGTTTATTGCTTTGCCTTTTTTGTTATTATTTTCAGATTTTCACAGTGGGGACTCAGGAAAAACTAGTACCAAAATCGTGAGAGTAAACGGCAGCATTCAATCAGCTGAAAATAAACAAGAAGATATCAAAGGAATAAAACATTCAGAATTTGCCAAAAATGGCTCATTTGATGCTTCAGATGTAAAAACTAAGAACACGGTGATAGATAAAGATTTAACATCTTTATACCACAATATCATTCCAGTGCACAGACGACTCGACGATGATAACATACCATTCATATTCAGTTCAACAATTGGAACATTTTTGTCGGATGAAGATACTCAAGGTAGCACAACGGATGAAAGAAATGGAATTAGTACCACTCCTCACACCCGTGAAAATGATAAAACTCTGAATTTAGAATTAGATCTTGAACTAGAAACAGGTACATTTGACTATAACAGACAAGTACATTCCAACGTTTCTACGCAACCACCCACAGATAGGATAACAGTCAATGACTACAAAGAAAATGACACTATACCAACTGTATCTATTGGTTCACCAGAAGTGCAGACCATGTCCATTCAAGAGCTTTTCGAACAGTTCTTTTCAAGACATCCAGTAAACTCGGACAGTAAACCCGAAAAATTTAATTTCGAACCAAAAAGGAACAATTCAAAACAGCCATCAAATATAATAAATATATTTGATTCAGAAACAACTGATCAAACTATGAGTTCTATAGAAGAGATAAATACAACTTTAAACAAAGACTTAAATTCTGATTTGAATAGCACTTTTCATGAAACACCAACTGAAACAACTAATTTTGAGGAAATTTCAAGCACTCAAACACTTTCAACAGAAGATAAAAATATCAGTCAGACAGTGCCGTTTGTGACAGACTATTTGGAAGAAATCAAAAGCACTGGTTTCGAAACTGAAGATTTCAATGACAGTAGTTTTATAAGTGAATTACCAAAAGTTGATTTAGCTTTTACTACTTTATCTACTACTAAAAATACCAATTTGTTGAATGTTGATGAACATTTTCCTACCTTAAGCACGCTTGCAGCCGAGACGTCCGCGGCTACTGCCTTAGAAGAAAGTACAATTATGAAATTAGAAGGAAGTACAGTTATGGACTCAGAAGAAAAGTTTCCTAATCGTATGAATAACGAACCACCCTCTTTATTAGAAAACACGAATGATAAAAATGATTCATCATCATATTCCTCTTCCCCAGTTGCTAACGATTCGGTAACTAACCTCTACCTTCCATTAGAAATGAGAGACTTTAATCCCGAAGAAGGTATGTCAGATTTTATGAATATAGGTTCTATTTATTTAGGAGCACCAATGTCTGTTGCTGGATTAGAAAAAAAGATAGATATGAGGCATGATAATATTAATGATGATAAAATTACTGAAGGAGATGGAGTTTTATTCATGGATCCAAAATATTCTGATATTAACCCAATTATACGAGAAGAAATTGATCATTTAATTTTAGAGGGAAAAGGCAAGATGGAAAATGCATCTTCAAACCCATATACTCCAACTGAAGCCTCAGATAGTGAAACTGGACACTATGACAAAAGAAAGGAACCGCGAATTCAAGATGCATTAAATCTATCAGTTGCAGGACAAGGTTATAAAATCATCCCATTTGTAGCAAAGGATGCCATCCGAGGACAGTTTGGGAATAATACCCTCATTATAAATAAAGAAACAACTCAAGGACTTCCAGACATCGTTTCAGGCATGTATGAGTTTATGTATTTTGTGAAAACAAGTAGAGTAAAATATCTTTCCTTAAGTTCTGTGTAATGCACATTCAAATAAATAAATTTTGTTCCCTGTTCTGGTAGAGTTGATAAAGTTTTGAATTATGGGTGTACCGTAAATATGAAAGGTATAATATATTTTAGATTTTGAAAACAGGCTGTTGCTGAATCCTCGAATTGAGTTATCATTAATCGAAAGGAAATAAAACTGCTAAAATATTTTCCTTTCCTCACAGTTTCATTTCATAGCTATTCATTTCATAATATGTTTAACTGATTATTTTTATTTACTCTCTGAGCAATATTTGTGACTTCATCATACAACAGTGGTTTTAAGAAAGGATTAGAAAAATAATTCCAGGTAAATATATTTTTAACTGAAAGAATCTTTAAAAAATTTCTTAAGTTTTCAACTGAATCAAACAATTAAAAAGAGTGAAATAATATCGTTTGTACCAATGAGAAAGGATGGCATACCAAAAACTGAGATAAACAATATCGACTAACGTAGTTTTTGTTTTAGTTGCAGCTCTTTCAATCGTTTCGTCCTCTTCAACTGCAACAGAAGATGGCAATAGCGTAAAATCGCTGAAAGTGCTTCTGCTAAAACAAAATCTTCGTCAATCAGTGTTGCTTTTCTTACACCTAGTCTATATCAATATTTAAACTGGTAATGCACTGCAAGCTAGCCAGCTTCTAGAGTTCTTTTCAGGTAGGGAACTGACTATGAGTCTTCCACCCCAAAACTCCTCTGTTTACTTTAAAAAACTAGCGCGCACCTTCTAGTCTGCTTAAGACTTATTTGAGAGACAACCGACGCAATTTAACGCGTATTAATAATTGTTACATATCATTTGGCCCAGGTAGCTTCCAGTTTTTTAGAATTCAGAGTTTCGTACAAAAACTTTATTTTATTTATTTTTTTTAATTTAGCATAATTTTTTATGCCGTAACTTGTATAATATTATCAAGTAATGAAAAGCTTTCTACCATTTTTTGCCATGCTTTAGCATATTGAGCTCAATATTTATTTTTTAGATTATGCTTAATTTAAAGTCTATTGGACTCAATTAAACACTTAAACAGATTTAACCAGTTTCCAGAGAATTAAGGTCTTATTTACACTACAAAAAAGAAAACTAAACTTAAACTGTCACACCAAATCTAGAATGCAGAGTGTATTAGAAAATCAGGAAAACTAGGAAAGCGAGGAACATGAAAAATTACTGTGGGGAAAAATTATATAAGACCTAGCGTTATAACATAGGGTGTTCATAAAATTAGAAAAACTAGCCTTAAAATGAATTATTTGCATAACAAGGAAAAAATCGATTTTTCCCATAGTCGTTGGATAGTTTAAAATGTTTACTCAGAAAATCTTGAACGCAATGCTTTTCCCAGTTACATGTGTAAACCTTTTAGAGATTAGTAGGTTTTTCAGGGTGAAAAATTTGAAAATTTAATGGTGCCCTTACCGGGATTCGGCCTATGAATCTACCGATATTAGTCGAACCTGCTACCACTTTCATCATGAAGGCATTCATGGGTTAATGCAATAATTTCTTCCGCACTGTTAAGAGGTTGAGACCTAGTCAATCAAATCGAGGTGCACATGAATTATCGCCCACCATATTTTAGTATGGAGCCACTGCACGTACATTTGATTTTCGGAACCGGAAAGCGTGAGAAAGCAACTATGCTTTCGCGGAGATTTGAGCCACGAATCTTTCGATTACCAGCCGGATGTACTACCACTTACACCACGAGAAAAAGCGAGTGGGGATGCGACAATCTTTTATAATCTGTTAGAGAATTTTCTACAAACTGCATGCACTATTTTAATAATTCAACAAAACTGATAGTTAGCAACTTCCTTTAAGTCTTTGATATTTAATAATGGCGTTACCATTACAATAAAAATATTCTTATTGGTAAAATCAAAAATCAGATCTATAAAAAATAATTAAAATTGAGTTAGATACTTAACTATTAAAACTCAATTAGGTAATTAAAGCTGAGTTAAGTTAGCATAAGATTGTTTAATTTTTAATATATATAATTATTTCAAAACCTTTATTTCCAGATTTCTGTTTCATCAAGGGTCGTATTTACACGAATGGTGAAATGATTCCAAAGACAGATCCCTGTGAACTGTGCCGCTGTTTCTACGGACAAGAGCTCTGCCAGCTTCAAAGATGCCCAACGCCTCCAGATTGTGTTGCTGAAAATTTACCCGGCTTTTGTTGCCCTCGTTTCACTTGTGGTCAGTCATTTCCTCACAACATTATGTTATATTCCCCAAAAATATCACGATAAAATTTTAACAAAATTTATTTTTCAGGTAAAAACTCCAGTTCTAGTGAGCAACAACTGAACAAGCAAAAGATATCATTTAATAAACAGTCGAATTCTGAGATCTTTACTTCTACTAAAAGACCAGAAATACATGGTAAGTTGTTCTCAAATTTATCAACGTATATTTTTTATCTTAACGAAACAGTCTAATTACGGTAAAAAAAGTGACTGGAAAGGGTTCGTCAGTAACTACTTTTTCTTACCTAATTACAAACCAACCCTGATTTAACGATATCTGGAATTTAATGTATGCTTTAATTTAATGTTTAATCTTTAGTTACTTTTCAGTGTATATAGTTGACATCGATTTTGGCTTAATCTAAATACTTACCTAGCCAACCAGACTGCAAAATGAATTTTTATCCCGTCTTTACTATCAAACCTGTAAAGTAATCAAACCAGCAAAAGATAAGTAAATACAACAGAAATAAAGCAACTTCAATTTATTTTGGTTTCAGTTCGAAATAAATTGTTTAATTTTTAATATAACAACCTATTAGATCTGATACAGAATTTGAATCAGTTCGAAATGCAAAAATAAACTAACATTTATTTCGATTTTTCGCGGAAATGATAGACAAGAATAAATTTAATAATTTACAATTCAAAAGTTTGAATCAAGGTCCTAACACCCTGTTCGGCTATTTGCACTACGACTACTAAACGGAATTTTCAAGGAGAACTCACCAGTGGCTAGCAATAGGAATTGGCGATGGACAACAACAGTGAGCTTCACTGATTACGGCTGACTACATTGAACCGCATTGATCGCTGACTGAAAGTTGCTTATCCCCTCCCTTACATTCCTACTGCTACACTGACTACCAATAAGTATTTGGACACCTATGCAAATGACGATATCTGCGGTCCTGAGGTATGTCACGGACTCCGCCGGTATATATCGTGTAGGAAACAGCATCGGCTTTAGTCGCATGCAAGATGCCTCGCAGTTCGGAGCTCTCTGATTTCGAGAAAGGTATAATTATCGGGTATCACAAATGTGGCCGATCCTTAAGGGACATATCTAGCGATCTGAAGTACCCAAAATTGACAGTTGCCTATGTGATTAAGAAGTGGAAGGTGAGCGGTGATTGTTGGAATGTGCCCCGAGTCGGCAGACCAACGAAACTGGGAGATAGAGACCGACGAGTGCTGTCCAGAGAAATTCGGAAGAACCGCACCCAACCGATAGCCCTCATCCGCGAGGAGTTTCAACAGGCATCCGGGAGTATTGTTTCAATGAATACCATCCGTAAGGAAGCACATCTGCTTGGTTTTCATGGTCGTGCTGCTGCCCATAAGCCTTTGATCACAAAGTCCAACCGCGCTGCTCGGTTAATGTGGTGCAAAGCACATCGAAATTGGACCGTAGATCAGTGGAAACGGGTTCTTTGGAGTGACGAATCAAGGTTCACCCTTTACCGTTCGGATGACAGGGTCTGGGTCTGGCGTCTACTTGGAGAACGTCTCCTGCCAGAATGCATTGTGCCAACAGTTAAGTTCGGCGGAGGTGGAATTATGGTCTGGGGGTGTTTCTCCTGGTATGGGCTGGAACCCTTGGTCCTTATTCATGGTAAGCTCAACTGCACTATTTTGGATGACAATGTGCTTCCTACGCTGTGACAGTTTTACGAGTTGGACCCCTGTTACTTTCAGGACGACAATGCCAGTTGTCATGTTTCGACGTTAACCAAGGCTTAGTATGGTGCCAATGGAGTTCATCGAATGGACTGACCTGCCCAGAGTCCAGACCTGAACCCTATCGAGAACCTCTGGGACGAGTTGCATCTCCGAATTCAGGGGTGCGCTACCCGTGCAAAATCGCTGAAGGAACTTCTATGTCTTCTCCAAGCCGAGTGGAAGAAAATACCACTAGCTGTCATACAAAGACTTGTGGAAAGTATGCCCCGGAGGGTCCACGCTGTAAGTACCTCTCGTGGAGGCTCTACCAACTATTGATTTTGAATAAAGTTAGTTTTTCTTTTCTATCACAGGTGTCCAAATACTTATTGGTAGTCAGTGTATTTAAAACTCCTATCATTTGCATATTCTGGTAGAGTAGACGAAAAAATAAGAGTATGACAGCATTTTTAAAATATGAAATAACATGTTAATTAGAATAAACCTTAGAAATAGTTCTGTCCGAAACGCATCAAAATAACGTCCGATCAACCCCGATTTAGGGATGGTTTTCCTCTAAACGTTTCTTAAAACATATTCCTTCAGAAGCTACTCCCAGCTTTCCTATCATATTAAAAATGTAATATTTGCCTTGCAAACTACGATTTTCACTCAGTCGTTAAAAGAAATTTTTACTTTTCCTTTTTTATGAAGAAAGAAAGACTGGAGATTTTTTTTACTTATTTTCGACTGTTACTATGCTTATCGAAATCTTAACTATCAAGAACAATATACACAAAATTTTCAACAGCAAATTTTTCGAGCGCTAACTTCATAAAATGGCAGCGTGTAATTAAATCTTTTAAAGTGCAGTATCTCCCAACTCTCCTTTCAAAAGATTTTATTAAAACTTGAATTGTCTGAAAATGGAGCCAGAAAGTTAAGCTTCTATAGTTCTTGAAACTGCAGAGCTTATTCGCAGAAGCTGGAATGTTGCTAGCATGTCAATAATTAGCATTGTTTTCTCAAACAGGGATTTATTTATCCAAGCCAAAAACAGGGCGACTCGTTAGAACACGGTTTGAAGATAAGTTTGGAGATTCCTACTTACTGCTTGGCATGATGTTGCTGTAGATGTCATGAAATTTGTAGAGAACATAAACTGTGACTCGCAAGTTGAAATTCGAGCATCTCAAACTGTTAAATAACATTTATGATCAACAAAGAATAATTGTGTAAACGTGAAATTCTGAAAGTGAAGACGGAATGAGCGGAACAAAAAATCAGTTCTGCTAAAGCAAACAAATCTGCAACTCATGAATGTACTGCATATACATTGATGATGCTTGATGTGATTGCCGCTACGATTAAAAGCTAGTGGCCACTACTGATTTAAAATAAATATTCTCTTTTCAATATTACATTTATAAATTTTAACACCAGTTTTCAAAGTCTTCTCAGATAGATTAGAAAGGATTGTTTCCTGAGACTGTCTTTATGTTAAATGTTTTATTTTGCAAACTAAAAAATAGAACTTAAAAAGGCTACAAATTCTGTCTCTTTGGTGATTTCTCGTTCTTAGGTATGTTTTCGCACACTTTTCTGAATAGTACCGTAAAACAGTATTCGTCGGAACGTTTTTACTAAAAAATCAGATATACACTGAAAAGCCATTACATTATAACCACTCTCCATCTATAACAATGAGTTCGCCCAGAAACAAAATCGCTGAGCGTGCGCGACTTATGTTGGAGTATATAAAGCGGCTATGCATTGGCTTTCCACGCTAGCCTTCCACCGCATCTGGGATGAGGAGCTAATATATAAACTTTTTCAATTGAATATTGCAGAAAAATTGTCATCCTATTCATGTCGTTCATCTCCAACAGGAAATTCATCGTAACCCAAGGAAATGACTGTTCAGATATTTGACACATTAGAGCCGGGGGTCCCCCAAGGATCTATCCTTGGCCCTATTCATTATTTTCTCTAAGTTGCCGAATTCCCCAAGGAAAATCTTGACCATTACTACTTCCTTGGTGCTCTGCTGATAATGCGGCTCTCGCGGCTAGATCTACAAATGTTAACCACGCGATTAAAAAATTACAAGATCAGGTACCTCATATCGAGAGAGATGTATGGAGAATTGTTATTAATGCGACGAAATCTCAATTACTTACCTTAATGGAAGGAAAAATCCCAGACTAATCCTACTCGTCAGCTTACCCTATTCAAAGAAACTTTTCCTTTAGTCAAGACTGCGAAATATTTGAGTATGACCTTTGATTCTAAATTAAAATGGAATGATCATATTAACAAGATCAGAAACAAAGTAAATAACGTTATCAATAGTCTAATTCACATTGCTAGAAAGCATTCAAATGTGGATCTTAGGAAAAAACGTCTTGCTTACACCTCCATTATCAGACCAGTTTTACTTATGCTTCACCGGCATGGACCTCTTCTACAAAAAATAATCTCCTGAAATTACAGAAAATTCAAAATCGTTTTCTTCGCATTATTATTAATGCACGTTACTATGTCAGAAATGTCACACTTCATGAAGATCTCAGTCTTGACACCATTGAAACTCATCTCAACAAGACAAACACAAAAGTCTTCTATAAAGCACTTGGATGTCAATACTTAAATTCCTTTAATCTCTTCAGCTATCCACATTTTCCTTCCATATTGTTTTTGCATTTGTTTTGTCTTTCATTGTACTTGTTTTGCATCGTATTCTTTTGCACTATGAGGAGATTTTCTTACTTTAAACCACTGCCAGTTTATTTTACTACACTTATTGACTTGCTTTTTCATATACTCTAACCCTTCCTTATTTGCGATGTCGGATCTTTTTATGATCTTCTTGCCGCCTTTTGCCTCCACTGACTGGTACTCTCTTCTAGGTACTACTTGTCAAGACTGCATTCATGTTATGTGCCTTTATGGCAATATGTGTCATTGATCCGGACACGTCGCGCTCGGCGCGATTTTCGCGGAATATTAGGATTCGATTCGATTCGATTCTTTCAAAACATAGCATGATTAGCGACATAATGACAGCTGATTTATCAAACTTCGATAAAGGTCAAATCGTTATGGCTCGGAGACTGGGGAAATCAATATCAGAAATTTTATCAAAAATTTCAGAAAGAATCGTTTAGTGGGCTATTCACGTGCAGTCGTTGTGAGCACATATCGAAAGTTGCGGATGGATGGTGAAACGCCAAGTCGCCCGCCAGCAGTGTGTCGTCGGCGTAGCATTGATTCCAGAGGAAAGCGAAGATTTATACGCATTGTTCGCTGTGACCTAAGAACTACAACGGCCGAAATCACCACTAACCACAACAGTGGCGTACACTGTATAGCTGTGCAGCGTACATTGCTGCGTATGGGCCTACGCAGCCGGAAGCCGAAGCATGTCCCTGCACTGACGGCACGTCATAGCCAGCTGCGTCTGCAATGGGCCAAGAAACATCGGAATTGGACATTAGAAGAATAGAAGAAAGTTGCATGGTCCGACATATCACGTTTTCTAGTCCATCACATCGACGGAAGTGTGCTAATACGCCGATTTCCAAACGAAACCCTGGCTCTCGGATGCAGTCTAGCTCAGACAAAGGGAAAACATAAAGAATTCGCTAAAAGCTGAATGCTTGTTGTATAATTCCTATAGCAGTACAGTCATATCAGAGTGCACTCATGTCAATTCTAATAGTGGAGTCATATCATTTGCATCATATCAAGTCCTTCATATCACATGTGTAACCAATCATAGTACTAAATCTAGCGCAGTCCAGTTATATAAAAACGTCTTTAGGATATTCACATGAAACTTCATACCCAAATATTTAATATTCTTTGCCAGCGAAATGGTTATTTAATTCAAACTGAACGATTTCGGGATGCAGAATTATAGCTAAAAAGTAAATTGCTTCAGGATTATGTTATAATCTCCAAAAAGGTTTGCGTCTGCGACTAAAAATGATCGGACGGTTAAAAAGAAGCTTTTAAACTTCTGTGTCTTTTAGTCTGCAATTATTAATAATATTTATTTTGAAAAATCGTTACTGTTATTAAATTATTATACTAAAAAGGCCATTATACTGAAATACTGATTAACAGAAAACTGTCCTTTCCTCCTGACAGAAATTCTCTTCAATTTAGAGCCTATGAAAGCTGTTTTCCTTTAATAACGTACAGAAAATATGACGCCGAATGTGCAAAACACCATTTCAATAAAATAACTGCAGAGATGAACTGCGTTCCTCTGTAAATAATAAAACTAATTATGAAAATTTTTAGATTTAATTAATTTTTTATAAGATCTAAATTTTATATATTTTTACAAATAAAAATATGAAGACATTTGTAAGCATAGAGAAATTTCACAAAAACCTGGTCCAGACATTTGAATTAGTATTTAACACTTAAGAATGGGCACATGAAAAGCTTTTTATTGTTTCAGGTTTTGCATCTCAGTAACTTATAATGTTAGTTACAGTACAGATAATATTATTTTCAAAAATCCTAAACATAAAAATCCTAAACATAAAATAAAATCCTAAACATAAAAATATGAACAACTTGATTTCAAAGCGATTTTTCCCTTATCCATTAATAATAATGATAAAAAATTTCCAGCAAGATAAAATAACCTTTATTATTATATTTGCTCGGCTTAATAATATTTAAACTATTTATCTATGAAATTTAAAATAAATTTCTAAAATTATTTATCAATGATTTCAGAGAGGCAGTTTTTAGGAAAAAAAAGATGGTTTTTGTTCTACAGTATCATCAGTATCTTCATCCCAAATGTTATGAGTCGAATAATTCAAATGAATTTTACGCACTGTTTAAAATGAAAAGGCAAAGATTACGTACTTTTTTTCTAATTAAGAGTGAGAAAAGATAACTTAGTAAAGAAAATTTTCCTATTTTTTCCAAAAATTTTGAAATTTTTCCTTGCGATGCCTGCATGCTGAAAAACATAATTAGACATTTAGTCAATGGGAAGTAATTCCCGAAAGAATACTTCGCTATGCGTAGTGACTTCATTATGCGTGTAATCTCAACTCCCTATGCATCGTGACAAATCAGCTTGGATGTAATCAAGTTTTGATGATTTAAGAAATCTTCCGTGTACGTTTTCGAAATCAAGTTTTTTTTTTGTATTCGATAAACTCCGCTAGTTGTACTTTTGTCTGGTGCTATTAATATTTGAGAATTAGACTGTCTCAATAAATCTTAATTTCTTTTCTAACATGTGTCACTAACTATGCTGTATTTTTGGAAGTTTCAGAAAAAGAAAAGCAATCAGAAGTGAAGTATGGCATTCGTGTTCGCACTCGACCTACTCATGTTTCAGGACCAACTAGACCTACACTCCATCAAGCTGCAACAACAACCACCAAACCAGATACTAAGAGATCCACTACCAGATCAGACTATACTAGAACAGCAACAAGTAGGACATCAGACTACGTTCAACAACCGACCAGCAGCAAAGTTAGTGTTCAAGTAACAACTAGCAAGACGACTGAGCACGTACAAGCAACAACTAAGAAAACACCAGAATACTTTGGAGCAACAACTAGCAAAATACCTGAATATATTCGAACAAAAACTAACTGGCCGTCCGAATATACTAGAGCAACAACTGGCAGGATACCCGACAGTGTGCGATTCAACCCCAGCAAGAGACCTGATTATGTACGGACAACCACTCAAAAGCCTGAAATTAGTAGCATAATTACAAGTGCACGTCCTGTTACTACTTCTAGCACAACCACAACACAGAGTCCTCTTTTTCCGGATCCATGGGGATTATTTAAAGTATCGGGTAAGCATCATATTTATTACCAAATGAGGAAAATAAATGATTGCATGAATTCATTTAGCTTAAGATAAGAGAGAAACCCTTAGCTAAAGATAGAAAACCCATAGTTCCCCCTTCCAAGTTTTAAGAGATTAAGTTTTTACTTTTAAAAAGATTATAAATTAAAATGCAGGGTGTTTCTCTGTAACAAATAACTTACCCAAGCTACGCACAGGTTAATTTCCTCATGCTTATAAGCGTTAAATCGACTCCGATTTGTTAAAATATGGATTATGAACAGTATTAATAGATAACTATATTCTTTATTTGCATAGGATGACAGGCATTTTTAAGTATCAGATAAATCTTATAAGCATCATTTTTAAACTGTCATTACCACATAATTAATCATTAAAAGGAATGTCAAGGCTTCGTTGTAGAAAGGTAAATTTTCTTATTACATTATTAACGTTATGTAATTCCTTACTAGAAATAGTATAATGAATTTTATTGACTTGTACAGTAATTTAACAATTATATTTCCCTACTATTTTTTAATTTATCAGTTTTATGAAAAGTAATAAACACCCGTTGTTTTCCCAAACCTAAATGGTAGAATCATTTAAAAAGGCTTTTGTTACATATGGTTTATTGGAAAGATCAATCTAAATATATAAAACAGATCAAGCATCACACAAGAACAATGATATACAATATAATAAAAAAGAACAAACATTTAAGGTAAGAACCAGAACAAATGAACATGGGAACAAAAGTAAAAGTTAAAACTTTAAACAACAAGGAAAGGAACATAAGAGGTGTAGTCTTTACAAGGAGTTAATGAAAGCTCTGGCATTCCAGTACAGTTTGCTTACCTCACCACGTTTCTCAGACTCTTTTATCTAGTTCTGGGCATATAAGACAATGCTCTGCATTCATGATGCCTGAATTGCAAATTTGACATATTCTAGATGAAAGGATGTCAATTTTATTAAGATGGTGTGCCATGCAATCGCAGTCTGTTTGCAGTCTCAAGTTTGCCACAGCCTCTTTACGGGGTTTCTGATAAATCTTTTCCAAGTGTCTTGAATGTTAGCCCAGGATTTTCCTGTTGATTTTGCTGCCTGGTCAGATTTAAGAGTATCCATTAATTTCTCAAAAGTATGCATTTTAAGTGACTCTGGAGGAAGTGGTTTGTTGCCTTGTGGCTCAAGTGTTCCTCTGTTAGCTACTGAGTCTGCCTTTTCGTTTCCTTCGATACCTACATGTGAAGGAATCTATTGAAAAACGATTGTTTTGTTCTATTTATAAAGAAAATTCAAGGTTTGTCTTATTTCTGGGATAATCTGAGTATATGTGTTATGGTTTGTAACTACAGCCTGAATAGCTGTTTTGGAATCGAGTAGAACGCCTGCTTTAGAGAAACAATCAATCTTTATAGTGAGGTTTTCTAGAGGTAGTGAGATTGGAAGGATTTCTTCGTCAAATTCGACATGAAGTGTTCCCCAGGAATACATTTGGAAAAGAGTTTACTGTATACTCCAGCCCCAGTGTTGTCTTGTATTTTAGAACCATCAGTGTATATTCCAGTCCATTCAGGTTCAGAGTATTATTCATGTAGCATACATAATGTGTTTGCTTTTAATATTGTATCAGGAATGTTTTTCTTTCCCACGTCATTAATATCTAGCTGGTACTTGATATCAATATATTCAAGGGGATTAATCATGACCTTGTTACAATTCATTGGTTCGTTTTCATCTATTTCTTGTGTGTTTCTATTTGTGATAGAGATTAACACCTCATTTCCGTATTTGTAAATAAGTTTGATATAAGTGTTGTAAGTTTTATTTAGGGTAGTTTTAGAGCTTCCCCAATTGGTATCGGCTAGTCTTTTCAAAATTGAGGATCTCTTCTCTCCTTTTTGCCTTTTTGTGTAACAGTATTCGCATGATTAGTAAAGTTTAATTTGTTGTCCAGTATTACACTTAGATATGTGGTACTAGTGCTTTTTTGAAGAGTAGAGTTGTCTACTTTTAATTCAAAGTCTATTCATGTGTCTCAGAGAGAAGAACTGATAAACTGTTTGTTTTTATTTATAATCATATCGTTCTCTTTGTACCAAGTCTGCAGGACTTCAAGTGCATTATTCATTGTAATTTCAAATGTTTTCCTGTGGTCTTCATATTTTCTGCTTTTGTCCAAATAGTAACATCGTCTGCGAACATGCTTTTTAACTTGATTACTAAATCATTTATATAAATGTTAAATAGGGTGCAGCTGCTAACTGCCCCTTGAAGAAACCTAATTTACTTTGTTTGTAATTTGATTCCTGCTCGTTCCAACTGGTCTTCGCCCATCTTTGGGATAAAAGCATTTTGTACCAGTTATACATTTTTTCGCCAATTCCATAAACTTGAAGTTTCTTTAGAAGTCTCCTTCTCCATATTGTGTCGTAAGCTCCCTGGAAATAAACAAAAACAGCCAAAGAGCTTCTCCCCGAATTGAAAGCGGTTTTAATTTTGTGAACCAACTTCAAAATTGAATTAGTAGTTGGCATGTCTTTTCTGAAAACAGTCTGTTCTTCTGCTAGAATCTCGTTTGACTCCAGCTAAAACCTTAGTCTGGCAGTTATCCTTCTTTCAAACGTCTTGACTATAATGGAAGTCAGTGAGATTGTTTGGTATGATTTTATATCTTCAGGTGGTTTTTCCTGGCTTTAGAATCGTAATGACCTTAGCCTTCAGCCAGTTCGCTCGGAGATTGAGTTTGGCATTCCAGAACTTATTGTAAATCATTAAAAGGAAATTCCTTCCAGATTGTCCCACATGTGTCATGAATTCTGGGAATATATTATCTGGTCCTGGTTATTTACCATTTTGAATGTCTTTGTCAGCCTTATTCAATTCCTTCTTTAAGAAATCCTCTGTAAAAAGTTTCTCTACGTTTACTATCTTTGATTTAGTACTTCTTTTGTGTTTTGGGCATTTCTTTTCTAGCCTCTTTTGCTCTTTACTGAGTGAGTACCGTTCGAGATAGAAGTTAATGAATATTTTAGCAATCTGTTTTGGATCTCTGACATCTTTGCTTCCCTTCTTGATGGGGTGATTAGTTCTTCGTGTTATTTTGTTATTCAGTCTATTCATTATTTTATAAGTCTTATTACAGCAGAATAGATAAAGAAAAGCTTTTTGCTGTATTTGCTTTACTCTGAGCCACCTTATCCAGAGTAGTTACTCATTTAGCACCACCCAGGAGGCACGTGTGAATTAAGGATATCGCGGACACGAGTAACATTGACTCCCAAAACAAATCTGGGATTTTCATTTAAAAATATTTTTAATTAATATTCACAACACAGTAATTTGTTATGTATCTCTTAAACATTGCATCGCGAATAAGCTTGTGGCCATTCGATAGGATTTCTCAAAGGATTATAGACACCATAAGATAGAATAAACTTGAAGTTTCTACTTCAGTTGTCGGTAACTTACTTTTTTATTTTCCTAGCAATGAAATAAGTGAAGAGATGCATTAATCATAAACTTAAAACTAAATTCTTAGATTCTAACGAAGCTTAACACAATAATTAAAGTACGTTTTCTGTTTGGAAAATGTTGCTTTTAAATTACATTTAAAAATTCTCTATGGAATTATCGAACTCCTCTCGTGGGCATTGTTGTCCTGTAAGTACTTAGTAGATCCAGCTAGCAAACTGGAAGATCCGTAATTCGAGACTCGAAAGGAGCACTGTTTGTTTTTCGCGTTTCCCGGTCCCGAAAGTTTTTGATAGACTGATCAATACTAACTATGTATGCTTTAATCAAAGTATTTTAATACAGGCACCTTTGAAACTGATGTTTGGTATTGACACTGGTGACTTAGAATCTGGCTATTGCAAGCCTTGCATTACCATTTACCTTGTGAAACTCCTGGCTTAAAGGTATAATGCATTTTCATCCTTCTTTCTTCATTCCTTCGTGGTGTAATTGGAACCATACTCGACACGTATTCCAGAGGTCCAGGGCTCGAGTCTCGGCGAGGGCACTGCACATGTTTCACATCTCCTGTTTAAATAAAAAAACCTAATGGCTCTACAAAGGGACTGATGATAACAGGTTAAATAAGATATTCATTTAATTTCTGAAATCAGCTGGTTGTTTTTCCTTTATAGCTCTTAACTTAGTGCCCGGAGCCTCTTTCAGATACCTTTCTTTTCTCCTATTGGATGTGATTTAGATCTCTTCATGTTATATGGGTCTTATCTTAAATATTGTGGCTCCTGATATGCTGTAAAAGCGGTCTGAAATGCACTCCTCACAAGGAATATCTTCCAACCTGGAACTCTTAGTTTTTCTAATAAACGTATATATGAATCTACTCATCCAGAAATACATCATAGTAAAAGAATTAGCTGCTACTATTCTGTTGGTAGAGAATTAAAATATTGTAAGAAATAAAGGGATTATACCAAATAGGAGTACTTGGCAGCATCCAAAAACAGTTTCAAAAATTCAGTTTTCAAGAACTGAAATGTCGCCAAGGTGATCGAGTCTTGCCACAAAACTATGAAATAATAAATGAAAAGCTAATAAGGGAAAGATATATTTTGGCCGTCCGCACATGGTAATTTAAAATGGAAAGGTGATCATTACTAATAACTCTATAATATCGATGAGATACAAGGATAACCATATAATCTCTAACCATGTATATGGTTGTTTTATGGATTGCTAGGATACGATCAACAAAAATAAGAAAAATGCATAATTCGACACAAAAATATGTACATTTAATTAAAAGACTACGCTTTCCCAAAATGATGTGAATATTTTCCAGAATACTGCGAACATATTACAGGTTATGTAAGAATATTTCCATTTCATAAAATAATGCTTAATTATTTGTTTGTAAAAGAACAAATATGACTGCATATTGTCACGCAAAGTGTTATAAAAATGCCTTTTTATAACACTTGAAATCAAAACGGTAATGCGATAATGTTTTACTCTTAATTTTTTAAATTATACTTTTTAAGCACATAAAGTTAAGCATTTATTTCCATGATGTTATAGTAATGTACTTAGACTTTTATATAACTCTTGCAAAAACTATGCTTTCTAATGCCACTCTAGTTTTATTCTGCTGGTTTAACTCTTACTAAGGATAACTGTATGTTAAATAAATTTGGGGGCTAATTTTCAGAATAAAGATGTAATACTGCATATACGAATTGTGATCGTTTAAGTTTATATTCCTTGATAGCTTTTTTTTACTATGGTTGTGCTGAGGTCTATCATGCTACTAAAACAGAAACGATTATGAAATCGAACACGGATTCATAAATGTGAAGATTCAGAATGTAATTGAAATGAGTGGGTGGAAAATAAAATATTGAATTTTCTCTAAAATAGTAATAACTTAAGAAATATTTTGAGTTTTTGCTGTGTTGTTCAATAAGTCGGATGTTGATATTTCTCTGAATAATTTGTTTTGATATGCGTATTCAGTTTTGTTTTTAAGATTATGAAATGCTCTAATTTTGGAAACATATAACAATGCTGCAACTTTAAAAATATGTAACATATGTTCTAAAAGTTTTTTTATTAATTACAGGTTGCAACATATATGGAAAATTTTTCAACATCAATGATCAAGTGGAAATTTTAAGTGGGCCCTGTAGCCATTGTATATGTACAGCTAATGGAGTTGAATGCAATGATATTTGTTAAGTTTAGAATTGAAAATTCACAGCAATACATAAACTATGGAAACCATGGTTCAGTATTTGTATTCATGTCTTGGAATACTTGTGTAATGAACTTCTTAAAGCGTCAGTGCATTGTGCATTTTTTCATAATGCTCATTATTAATATTTCTAAGGAAAAACCATGAACTATTAGAGCCAAAGCGAATAACTAGCTGTTTTGTGTATGTTTTTAAACTGTAAATAATAATCTTGTGAAATGTGAATGTAAGAAAAATAAAGATTTATATGAAAAAGTGTTTCATCAACATACAATAGAGGCAAATTAATTTTGCTATATATGTGCTTCCATTCTCTGCGTTGTTAAATTTCGATACGACTTACCATCTAATTACCACACAGCCTCATTTATATATAAGCCTTCAGTCCACTCAGCGGAGAAAGTCATCCATCGGCCAAACACAGCTGATTGCCGAGGTAACAGGTCAGACGGAATTTGTTGCATGTAACGCAGAGCAATAATATCAAGAGATGTACTGTAATTATGTTTGGGCAAACTGCAACTATATTTGGGCAATTGATATCAAAGGTACATTAGTTTAATTATTTAGAAATCCTCCTGAAAATGGATGACTTTTAAATAATTCATCTACCTTTGGTATCAAATTATTAAATTAAATTCGTTATATAGATAAATTTACTTACATTTGACCTTATTTGTATCATGCATATCCGACGCATAACGGGCAAAGTATGCAAAGAATGTGGATCTATTTCATGATTAAACCTCTTTCAAATTTTATCTTCTGTGTTTTAACAGAAGCTACAGAACAGAACGCTATTTCAGAAAGTTTGGGGATTTTTTTTTTCCTTGAAAAATTATCATTGGGTTTAGTTTAGTACCGTCAGAACAACATGAAAGGACAACAGTGTAGTGCATTTTTTCATCTCCACTTGTTTTTATAGATGTAGTTTTAGCACCATTTATAGCTCGCTTTCATGGCAACTGTTGTGTTACACGGCACATCAAAGGTTAGAGGATTTTCATCCATATTCGCTATTTGGCTTAGTCCCACACTGGTTTTCTTTCGTTGTTGAATAACAAAGGGATGGAAAGATAATATTTCCTCTTCATACTCTTGTGGAATTTCTGATCTATTTTGGTTTTGATTCGCATGCTAAGTCCATGACGCTTCATAAAACTGTAGCACCAACCAACTCCACCCTTAAAGTCTGTTAAGTTCTACTGTAGCGCTAGCTTAGAGAGTGTATTTGAATCATTTTTGTATTAGTTCCAGTGTCATTTTGACGGTGTCCTTGAATTCATTTCAATACATCATATTCTAATTTTAGCCATTTTGCATTTAGCCCTCTATAGGCATATTTAGTCTTCCTCATTTTTTTTTCAGTTCTTCTTTGCCAGCCCGCCGGTCATAAATGGTTTTTTTCCTGTTGGTGGAGGGCTAAAATGCCGTTCAGCTGCTCTGTTTCCATATTCTTCTGCATTTGCTATTACTTTCAATTTACAGCCGGCATCATATGAAATACCTTTTATTTTTTTTCCATTGCGAAACTAGCTACTAATAAAAGTATTGTACTGTTATTCATGTTATTGAATTCAAATTTACTGGCACCGTAGACTGCAATGACGCATTATAGGCTAGACAATGTTCTGGGTTTGCGATGGCCGGGCGGGAGGGAGACAGTGTTGCCAGTTGCTGCCAGTTGAATCCAATGTTGCCAGATAGAGACAAGTTTCCCGCGGCATCGAGTATATGACCGCTTTTAAGACTTGGCGTGAATTTTAATCAAACACTGAATACTTTTATATTAATTTCGGGTATAAAACGCACCTGAATTTTGGAAGCAATTTTTTGAAGAAAAGAGTGCGTCTTGTAGTCCGTAAAATACGGTAATGAATATCTGTAAAGAAGTAATGGTGGGATATATGACAAATTCGCGAAGAAAAACATTGTTACTTACTTTAAGACCTATAATCATAACAATTGAGAGAGACTACTTTTCCAAGGCCTTATTATTCCCATATCCTCAGGGTTACGGATTTCATCCTAACAAAAAGAGAGGATGGCCTTTGTCTCACAAATTTTATCCTTTATTGAAGAAGACCTTAAACTGAATTATGCCTGAAGAGCTAACGCATACTTCTCAAAAATAAGTGAGGAGATCGAAATTAAAGTTCTAAGCAACATTCATTTTATTCAAATTCTAGATACCATCAATCTATTCGGCCTAAATGGGGAATAGAATGACGGTTTCTTATGGAGTTATTAACACGAAATTCTCAAATCGAATCCCTCATCCTTCAAGACACTTTTTGCTAGTGTTATTAATTTTTTAAATGTTATTTTATTTTAAATGAAGTTTCATTATTTAATATGTTTTAAAATAATGAAGTAAAAACTGAAACATTTCAAGACGTTTTCACGGAAAACATTTTATTACTTTGCTTTAATTTAATGTATTATCGAACAATTTTATAAACGACAGATAGATGCTTTTTATCGTTAATACACGTCGTACATCCACTTTACGATCTTCTGTAATTATGCAGAATTTGGATATTATATGTGATAAAGTCTTGGACTATCCTTGTTAGTTCCATATATTCCTGCTCTTATAACGCATCTTTTAATCCCAACTTTCCATCTATATTTGAGGACAAATGCTGCCTTTTTTTCTCCTTCTTTCCCTGAGATCATCTTTTAATGATTTTCCGTCTCGAGACCATCTTAGCATTAGGCTCTAAACTCAAGTTATTTAATGGCCCATTCTATAACATCTATAATTACAGCATGTATGCAAGGGCCACATTCAGGTATTCGTATAATACAAAAGTAATTTAAACGATGCTCGCAATAATCAGGATCAGTTTTAGGAATTTCATGGCCTCCTGACATTTGAGGCATGTAAATCCCCTAAGGACGTCTCTTCTGAGTTTTTATTTTCTACGTCATGCTGGGGCTATTACATAACTTATCATCATTAAAAATTTCATTTCAAAAATGAAAATGATAAGTATTTGTGTAAAATATGTTGCACATTAATGATTTTCAAAATCATATAGTTTTCCATAGAGAAATAGAATACAAATGTGTAGAAAACTAAACCAACACAATAATATTAATCAAAATCTCGTACAATGTTTTTAGTAAGTTAAATCTGAAAAATATAGCAAATTTCCTCTAAATTCAATATTACAGCACATTTAGCACTGACATGGTCTCTGCCACCAAAATGAAACAAATAATCAGGTCTGCACATAACCTGTGCATGTTACGTAAGTTAAGAAAAGCCTCAATTATAAAAAACATGCTTACAGTTTATTTACATTTCATTCGCCATGCAGCCTTGCACTACATCAGAGTTCGCTCTTATGCGTACCTTTCTTATAACAGAAAGCGCATGCTCAGGTACAAATTACTTGACAGGTGCTGTCCTCTGTTGGCAACACCTCAATTTACTAGAAAGTAAATTCATACATTTATTAAATGCAATAGAGTACATACTAATGTAGCGTGTAATACTTCATATAAATGCTAAAAGATATAAACTCAATAGCAAAAACATGCTCACCCAGATTTCCGTAATGAAATTCAAAATACAAATTTCCTGATAGGCTGCTCTTCATACACACAGTTCTCATAAAAATAAGATAACATGCTAAAAGATAATACCATACCTAAAAATAAAAACCCACACCGTTATAAAAATATTCACACAAATGCACAACATTTTATATCTATACTGCTGGTTTCACAGTTCTACCATAGCTAATAATTAGAGGAACAGCTTCTGTGATATCCCTTTGAACTAGATTATTCATCTCAAACCTGTATAGCCTTTGTACTGGCCTAAAAAGTTCGAAAATCTCGGTTTTTATAACATTAAGTCTTGTTTAGCCATTACGAGCAGGAATCAGTTTTAACACACGCGCCAGATTCCAGTATGCACGCTTTCGGCTTCCAACAGAACAATTTCACCCACCTCGAGGTGTTTAGCTACAAAGACATTAATGAATTGCTGACGTTAGTAGTCCTAAATACTCTACCCGCAATCTTACACTTAGTTGTTCTCTCATTCTTTGCAATATTTAGCTCACTTGTTCATTTCTCTTTATCCATATCGATATCAGATACACCTGATTTTGAAATCTCCGCAAAACATCTCAGGAGTTAATGGTGATATGCCATCAACACATAGTTATAGTTTTTTGGACACATTGTTATAGTGTTAACTAAGTGTTAATAACTCTTTCGCAGCCAGGTTAGAATCTTTCTTAAGATTTACACTTTTCTGAATTTATGAATACGTCATCTGTTAAGTCAGTGCTTTTAGACCATAAGAACTCTGGTTCTAACAGTCAGGCTGGCCCTCCCACCATTTCGACTGCAAAAAATGTTTAAACGAAGAGCCTCTATATCGGATAGCTGTGAAGCGATATGTCGTCATCTCCTATTTTTGAAGATGTTCTAATATCTTGGACCCGATTCCAAACTGAATTTCTTCATTGAACGTCTCGCTGGATCCAGCTTAAAGCAATTGTCCAATCAGTTCAGTAGAATTTTTTCAAATGTGGCATATTCAAATCAGAAATTACTGCACTTCTCAAGCGACCTCGGATTAAGCAGGACAATAATTCCAAACGAAGAATGGTTACATTTTTAAAGGTGCAGTTCGTCTTCCTGTTTGCACAAAATTTAGGTAAAGCTGATTTCGTGTCTTCACTCTTAAAAAATTGCAGGCAACGTAGCCGTGCTTATGGCATTGTAGAAAGCATGGAGGCAAGGTTTTCGTCGACAGATCTATCAATACTAATAAAATGTTGACATTGGAGAGCAACTGCACTTGTTTACCCGTTTCATAAACTTCGTTCTAAATGCTCAGGCAATCTTTGATACCAGGTTAGTTGTAATTTAATCATTCTTGCGACATTAATTTGCGAAATAGGGTAACGGAAGAAGAGAAGCCTACGATGTCAAACAACTTATGTGCGCAAGAAAAGTGAGTTCGTTTACTTCCGATAATTTCCTCTTTCTTACATTACTCAGTTTTACAAGAAACGCTGTCTTCTTTTAAATTCCAATATAACGCTAAAACTCAAATGAACGTATCTAATTCAAAACTCGAAATTCAGAACTCGAATTTTCACAATTCGATTGCGATCATCAGAGATTAGATTTTGTGGATGACAATAACATTCTTGATTCTAATATAAATTTACTTCATAATTAACCATTCTTAAATCCAGTCGGACACTTATCAACATAGAAGGAGTCTCAAAATTTTGGCTGCAGCTACAAAGTGATCCGGGACACGATTAAATTATAGTTTGACGTAACTTTTATTAAAAACGGACTACAATTAAGCTCAAAAACCACACGACGATATCTATAAATTTTCGTATTCTCTTTTTCTGGACCTTTCCACATGAAACGTAAATAATCTTTGTCTTTCTCCCGTAAGCCTCTCTGTATTTAGTCATAAGCTGTACCTAAATCAAGGATGAAGAAGATTGATTTATTTTCTAGATTTTGGTGCAGTCGTGAGTATGAGGTACAGGGTAATCGTCCAGTACCGTATTTGAGTTGAGATGATGATAATCACTATAAGAACAAAATTCGCCTTTCCACTTTCAACAACATGCAAGGGATTAACTCAAGGGCTTTTAGAGACCCTACAATACCTCGAGACATAAAATAGTGAATTATTTTTAGACTGAAATATAGCAGGGGCACGTCATCGAGATTTCGAGAAAACAGGTGGACCTATGGTTTCGGTAATGGTGTTAGACACGATGTTACTGCTCTACATGGATGAGCTGAAACGGTTCACTAATTTGGGATACTGGCATAAAAATTTGTCGAATCGGGAATAGTCTATCTGAATAGTAATATTTGATGCCAAAGTTTCAATGTTAGGAGCACGAATGCTAGACAAAGATTCAGTGTTGGCATCAACAACTGTATCATTCTTAGTATCAACGATTTAAGTGATAATCCAGTTCAGTAGATGAATAATCCAGTTCAGGGGAGTAAATTAAAATATATTAGGATATCAAGCAATGATAGATTGCTTAACATTTGTCATTACAGATGACGATAAAAATTTCGAAGGAAGTTTAAATCTAATTCGATATGCTCTGCACCGTAAGTAAGTATTTTCGTTCCATTTTTAACGTATAGGGAAAAGTCTTGATGTGGTTTTGAATTGGGATCATAATCTCTGGGAAGAACTGATATATCTACACCAGTATCAAACAAAAAAGCTCATTTCGATTTTTAGTCGTCCAGCAAAACGTGGTTTACGTGGAAGTCATTAAACTGGCCAGGAAGTGAACACCGTTTTAGTTTTCCGACTCTCAAAATGAGCTAGGCTAAATTACTTTTTTTGCGTTTCACCAAACGATAGAAATAGATACCATTAGCTGGTTCTTTATAACAGCGGCTGCGATTATTGGAATTACTATGGTTTCTGAATATTTGATTGAAATAATTTTTCCAGCTTGGTCTTGCACAATCATCATTAAATCCTGAACTTGTTGAGTTAATTGGGCGATATGAGCCTGCAATTCAGTGTTTTGAAGGTTAGGGCGATAAACTAATTTTGAGGGTTAGTAAGGAGATTGAGGGGTCAAATCATGAATCTTGCTTGAGCTGACATTACGATTTAAATAATAAGATAAAGTAAATAAGCTAAAATGTTGTTATGGCACGTGTTGGGAAATGTACGATAACTCATCATAAAATTTACTCTAGAAACAATTATTCTCGAGGGAAAAACTTTTAAAGCTCAAGCAGGTTGTTTAAAGACAGTGCAAATGATCAAGCCCATTGTAAAATATGCACACAAGACATATGAAGACAACTCTGAGATAGACGCATTAGATCTAAAAAACGATCTAAAAAACGTTTTTAAAACCATTACTATATTGAGCGATTCAATATTGTAAAGAGCACCATATTTTTTGAACAGTAATGAAAATACTTGATATTTCGAATACTGTTCTTTAGCACCAAAATAGTTTTAGCATTGCAATCATATAGAAGGGAAAACCTACAATATAGATGTTTTAAATTTTTATAAGCATGAAAACATTTTATCAAGTAATGTACATTTTTTGCCCAGTTATTCTCTTTTCAAATTTATCAAGGAAATTTATGCATAATTAAACAGAAAAATCCATCTGCAATATTTGTATTTTGTTGCAAAAACAAAACTTTTTGTAATATGTCGACTTTTCAACACTTATGATTTAGATGTACACAAAGCTATCGACTTTAATTTTATTTCAGATCAATTTATTTCTAATCTTTCAAAATTAATGCACTGCTCTCCCTGCTTGACATTTGAAAAAGACATTTTATTTTGGCTGATTTTTTCATAAATATAAAAGGAATTACTGATAATACCAGGTTAGCAGTTTTAATAAACAATAGCATAAGATATAAAGAATAAGTAAAAGATTAAATTAGCAACGTAAATTTCTCTTCTCAATTCTAAAAATAGTAACCTCTCTCTGCACTGCGTCATTTCTAGATTAATCCATGTCATATGACTCTTACATAATTCTGGTGATGTAAATGGAACTAAAGCAGCCAATAATAATTTTACAGAAGTATTACCTATCCAATCAAAATGCATTGAGAACCGAAACTAACTCAGTCTGAATTAAGATTTCACCCTGAACATAACGCACTTGCTTTCAACGCTTTGGCCTAGCTGGATTGCTGTTTGTCTCCTCTTTCCATCTTACTGAAAATTGTTCTAAAATGTAACCTTTTCGGCATAGGCACAATTTATCCCCCCTCAAAGGAGAAAAGGCGTAGCGATAGAGAAGCTTTTTTTAATGGAAAAGCGTTGAAGCAAATGAAAAGAAATAATCTGAAAAAAACAGAAATCGGGAACTTTAGATCAAAATAATTACTTACATAATTCCAAAATATTAATTTATTTTAGAGTCCTTTAAAAATTCTCAGTCCAAAAGTTTTTGTATTTTGCAGTCCACATAAGTAAATTTCTTCAGAGAAAACTCTGCAAAAGCTTTGTAGATAATACAGTTGAAAACATTTTGCACACATATTACTTATTTTTAATAATCACAAATTTCAAAATTTTCAAAAAATAACTAATTTTCATTATTATAACTTATATTTTAACATCATAAATTTATAATAGTATAAATAAAATTATAGCTTTTACTGTTATTATCTTTCGTTTGCAAATTCTGATTTTACCAAGCTGAAAGGCCTCGCAATACTTCTAAACAAACATATCCATCATTAGGGCTATCCTCATGAGCTAACCAGTGTGTTCTGCACTAATGGCTCAGGGTGCCTAGGAGGTTACTTGAAAACGCCTCCGTTTTTTACATAAGGTAACTGCCCTTTCAGAACTGCACTAATACATTCCATAACAAAAAAAAGGATAATAGTAATATAAAAAAATTACACTCAATCATAAAATGAGAACTCTCCACATTGTCTTATATGAAGAGGGTAAAAGGAAAAACTGTACATAGCTAATAGCAGGCCTCTGTTTCGGAACCACTTACTTTTTACATCCAATTCATTTTTAGAACAATTTTGAAATACTTTTTCAAAATTTTCCCCACGAATTTCAAAATATAACTATTATCTTAACAACCTTTCCTAAAAATAATTAAAAATCTTCTTTACTTACTTCACTAAATTATTAGAATTCGAATTTTTAATACCATTTTTCAGATACTATACTTTTAATCTAATACAACAAAAACAGCAATATGTATTCAGATTTCCAGTCTAATAATAATAATTAGTAATTTCAATATGATAGTTTTGGTTGCACTAAATAAAACCTTTAAAAAATCCATATAACAGACTTAGAAATGAGTCTATGAATAAATCGTGCAAGAAAAATCATTCTCATTTTTCAATTTTGATTAGACGAGGGCGCACTGAAATCTCAGATCACGAAAATTTGTTCACATTTGTAAAACACCATATTTGAAAATTTTACGGAACGCTCGACGATACTTTGGTACGGGTTCACACTGAAATTTCCACGAAAAGCACAGCATTTGAAGTATCTACATGTCGTCACACTACGGCATTAACTCACTTTACGGCGTATAAGTAAATCACTCTTTTCATTCATTAGCTAAGCACACCGTTTTCTTCAGTTGCAGTTACTTAAATTTATTGATATCCAAATGGGTGAACATTCGCACAACACCCGAAAATTTTACCAGGCGTCATCATGTTGTAGCGATTGACGAACTTTCAACACACGACATCAAATCAATTTCTATTTTTTATTTTGTCCAGTCATTTTTCTTTCAGGTTTATCCACTGGGGTTAACAATGGAGACTGATCCTCGTCGACTCAATTGAAATAACAAAAACAAACTCAGAAGTAATAATCAGCAGGACAGCTAGGCCAAAACGTTGAAAGCAAGTGCTTTATGTTCAGGGTGAAATCCTAATTCAGACTGACTTAGTTTTGGTTCTCAATGCCTTTTGATTGGATAGTTAATACTTCTGTAAAATTATTATTGGCTGCTTGAGTTTTAGTTCCATTTACGTCAGCAGAATTATGTAAGAGTCATATGACAGGGATTAATCTAGGAATGACGCAGTCAGAGAGAGGTTGCTATGTTTAGAAATGAGAAAAGGAAATTTATGTTGCTAATTTAACCTTTTACATATTCTTTATTTTTCTTACATATATATCTATATATATATTTATGTGATATATATATATATTATTAGCAAGTAAGAATGTAGAAGCTATGGTGCATTCGAAACCTCTAAAATCCTAGTTGTAAAAGCACAGCTGTGCCAAAAATTACATATCAAATGGAATCAAAATACAATTAACAATAAAAACAACAATAAAATTATTAACAATAAAACATGACTAAAAAGAAAAAATAATATATGAGACTAATAACTGAACATTTAAAAAATGTGGGAAAAGTAGAAGTTGCAAGAATAAGTAAAAGTTGTAAGAAAAACGGGAGATGTACAAAAAGATCAAAATGACAATATTCCATTGAGAGTCACACAACAGTTTCGTCAGGGGAAATGTGCTATACAACTCTCACTGAAATAGCACCTCCACGCGTTTCAACAAACGACCAGTTGAGACAATTAACGCGGAAAATAATTTAATGATACCAATCAAATGATTTAATGCTAATCGATATCGTCTCAATTGCGCGTTCCTTTTCCCTTTATATATATATTTAAATTGCTTTTTACGAATAGAAATTTTGTTAAATTCAAATTTCATTCCTTGCAGCAATGACGCAAGAGAATTATTTAAATTTAATTTAACTTTACTATATTCTTTTGAAACAATAT
>KK112177.1:505795-536216 GCA_000611955.2 Stegodyphus mimosarum
TATGGATAATAAAATACTGTTATATCATGTCTTATAAAAAATAACTATAAATATCACGCATGAAAGGATTAAGTTTGCATAAAGAAATAGCCTTCTATATTTTATAACAAGTAAAAATTATACATAAATTGTACAAATTTCAAACTAGGACATGGCTATTATCTGTAATATTAAAAAATATTCTTTTACAGATAATAATCTATTATCTGTAAAAGAATATTTATTTCCACAGTCTATTAAATTGTCGCCATCTAAAAAAACTTTGCCAACAGAAAATTAAATGGTTTAAGAAATGCAAAATTTGCATCAAGCATAAATAATTTTATTGCACAACAAATAAACAACACAAACCTATTTCCTAATACACCTTCACTATAGTTCCTGCATTCGCACAAGTATGCTTGTGTGATTCAGGCAAACATTTCACTGCTTATGTAGAGCAAAACACAGCTTTTAATCCCTGCCAGTTCTTCAAAATGTACAGTATGCCTCACTTTATGTTAACAAGCATCCCCTGAAGTTTATTAGAATTAGAATAGAAGAATTAAGATCAACAGAGTCTTTTACTTAAGACAAAAATATTAAAGCTATTCCCGCTAGAAACGCAAAATATGTTTCTGAACACAAGCAGTAATAGTCCATACATTACATGCAAAATATTGACTAATAAAAAGTAGTAATCAAATCTCTTTTTGTTTAGCAACATTTTTATGATCATTGTATGCTATAAAGGTAAGTTTTGACTTGTCTTATCCGGACATAAAAATAATCCTGCGTATCGAAATATTAAATTAACGTGGGAAACAATATTCTTTGTGCACTTGAGCAGACAAGAGCTTAAGATTTGGTTTATTTGACTATGGCAAAGCATTCGAGTGCTGTCTGCCCTAAGGGTGAGGATGCCTTTGCGGAGGAGTTTCTAAGGGAAGCTGGCTCATCTACGCATTGCACAAGTTGAAAACAACGAAAACGCCCATGCACCCAGCTTGCTCTCGGGATTCAAACCCCGAACCGAGTTACCACTGTTCAACGACTGTACCGCTTGGCCACTGGTAGACCGACAATAGCTCACGAATGAGCGTGGACACATATGTATAACATCACTTATGGAATGCTTTAGTATTGCTTCTATTAACGCAGCTAATGTATTTTCGCATATAGTTCAACTTTCTCTTCTTTTATGTATGTTACACAACTATAATGTCTTATTTGTAGTATTTAGTATTATGTGTGGATGCAGAGTTCCGCAAAATTAGAAATTATTTAGGATTACACAAATTTCTTTAAATATTTGAAATTCAAGATTGAATGCAGGATGATTAGACAAAAACATTTAACCATGCAACCTAATTCAGAGATGTTGACTCTATTTTCCTCCCGCAATTCAAGCAACTCCGCAGGTTTTAACTTCAGCGCAGTTCCTGTAGAATACGGGATTTAAGGAAAAATTTCCTTCCTTTAAAAACAAACGCAAACTTTTAATAAAAAATTTATTTACTATCAGTTAGACTTGCGTTCTCTCATATTTTTGACTCGTTACTTCTTCAACGTAGGTCATTCCAACCGGCATATTTCTCTTCAAAAAATGCTTCTTGTGTCTTTTTCTAATTGATTTCAAAATGTAAACAAGATTTCGAAACGGAATCTTCTCTGAATGCACTTAACAGTGATTAGAAATGTATCGGTATAAAAACAAATTCCATTGGTTGCTTAGGTAGTTACAAAACTTCCGATTGCGTGATAGTCTGTAAACCACTTCAAATTATCGTTGACAACGCTGATCCGTACGATTGATTCAGAGCGTTTCAGAAGAATATGAAGACTCGATCGTTTAATTAAAAACATCATTGTCGCTGTATCTAGTAATCATTACGTTTGCTATTTCCCGTTTTTCAACAGAATAATGCCTTTCAAAACAGAAAGACCAGCGCTGACACCAGCAGATTAGGAGAGCAAACGACTTACTGTTGTTAAAAACGATTCGCGAACTGTTGTTAAAAATTTTGACATTTTATTATCGTGAAGTACAGAAGTGAATATTTCGGAAAGTACGTATAACAACAAACATAACAGTTATTGTTTGTGCTTCAGTGTGCTTTAAAAGGTTTCAAAAATCTGGAACTAAAATCCCATAAATTTGCGAATCTAAAGTTTAGAAACTCTTCCTTGCGATTATATTTTCTTGTTATCCGAAGAGAGGAATGGATTAAAGTATTACAGATTAGGAAACCGGTTTCATTAAGAATGCGTCCATATTTCAAGCACTTCCCTTCTAGCAATTATAATGCTACAATTGCGTATTTCATATTTCCTGCTTATTAATTTGATATTAAGTTTCGACTTATTAGTTTATGAACGCTTTCATTCGAAAGCTTATGAATTCTGTCTATGGAAAGTTTGGGATGTATTAATATCAGTTTTAAGAGTAATTATATTGTGTTATTAATGCATCTTAATAAATTTGGGGGGGTTCAAAAACGAACAGCAGTCAGAATGCATTGTAAGTCTGACTGAGAATTATTGTTGTATTTCAAATTAAATAATTTACAGATATGACATGCGTCATTAAAACATCATAGAAGTTTTTAGTTTTGTCAAATAATGCTTTATTGTACGAAATATCATATTGTAAGGGAAAATCAATACGTGATATATATAAGAAGTACAGTGATATAAAATTAAACAGCATTTTTCAGTTTGTTCAAATTTGCAGCGATTTTTCCATTATGGTATTGCATCTTACGACACGAGTTAACAAAGTACAAACAGCTTTCAGCTCAGTCTATTTGACGCTGCTGACGAATTCAAAGGGCCATCCGTCGGCCATTCAATTCGCAACTGAAGCGAAGTGCTCGCCCTCTAGTAGCGAAGTCGCTGAAACAAAAATAGCGCTGAGAAGAATAAGCAGCGCTATTGCAGAAAACGGTTGGTTTGTTGGAGTAAGTGTAATCGTCTGCTGTGAAAGTGGTATTTATGGAAATGGCGTGTGCGAAAAAGGCAATACAAACTGTTATGTGCCTCAGTGTGCTTCAAAAGGTTCTAAAAACACGGAATTAAGTTTCCATAAATTTTCGAATGCAAAGAGTAGGTTAAGAGTATTTATAGCACTGAGAAATTAGCGATGAAAAATAAAAAATATTTAAAGAAACATATTTATTATATAATTGCTAAGCAAATTACTGTACTTACTTGTACATTTTCAGCAATGAATTGTTGTGTTTCTGGCGGAAGATCAAATGTATATTAACATGTAGGAATCAATTTCTTTTCAAATACTTTAATTAAGTACCAACAAAATCTAGATTACAGACATTGATGTAGTTATCTGCATTTAAATTTGACCTGTAAGTGGGGGAAAAAATTAACAAATGAAACTGAATATTTCTTCATATCTTTGAACTAATTTGGGATTGAATCATTTCAGTTAACCCATGGCACCTATTTTCTACATTCTCAGGTTAAACATATACCTGAAATTTGTCTGTTTTGGCACTTGACTGCAGCACAACTTATATAAAAAACGTAATTATGCTTCAATTTTAATTTCAAATATAAAAAGTAAAAAATATTTAGAATAATATTTTTAAAGAAAAAATTATGACATTTAAAATTAGCTCAAACAGTGATGTTACAGAAAATAGTATTAAATGTCCAAATTGTTTTACTATTATTTTTATCATAAAAACTAGTATATTAAAGGTGTTATTTATACATAATAAAATTTATGTAACTTTGTATTGTGAAAGTCTTTTATACTTGATTTGATACATAATTGGAGTCATTAAAATAGTTGAACTTATTTCTAAATCATGTTCATGTTCATTAGTGTCACAAATATAGTTCGATCTGATGTGCGTCATACTAACAATTCTGTTAGACCTTTTTTCCCAAGAAACCTTGCTCGATGTTTCGCATAAGCAGAATCTTTGAAGAATTCACATATTTCTTCACGCACCTTTTTCTTTTTCACCTCACAGAAACTGTGCTCAGGAGGAGTCTTAATATGACAGAAATCCCGCACAGGAACAGGAGTATACAAATATTTATACTTCCTAGTGTTCCAACTGCCTTTCATATCCGTGGCAGATAAAACCTCCAACTCATTAATATCGTTCCTGCGCAAATTAAAGTATATTGGTTTGTAAAATTAATTTCCTTGATTATTTAATGGCTTTAATTTTATAAGAACTGCCATTAATTATTTATTTACATTAAAATATAACAGGAGTATCTATCTTTTATTAAGGAAATTGAATAAAAATTAATCCCTTAAATAAAATTTTAAGCGGAAAAGTAAATTAATACAGAAAGAAATGTAAAATTTTACGGGAAAGACAACATGCAGTAATTTTAAACCTAAATTTTTTTCCCCACAACACTTATTCGGAAAAGGCATCTATTGCTGTTATTGACTTATAATTTTATGCAAATAATACATAGAGAAATGTTATAAAAATAGGTACAATTTCGTATCATATATCGACGATTTCCAATTTTTTTTTTTGGATTACAACTCGCTTTAGTGAACATAATGCTCTTGCAGCAAAGGAATTTGAATTTTGCATTATTTTATTATGTATGTATGCACGCACTTATTCATGCATGTATATGCATATATTTATCTTCATTTCTGAAACCAGTCAGAAATATACATACATATGTTCCTACATTTCTGAATCCGTTCCTAAGAGCAGAAAAGTACAAAATCTCTGACCACTTTCTTATTGAATTTATTTCGAATTATCCATTTTGATAACAATAATATAATATAAGCATATAATATATAAAATCGCAGCATTTAGAAAATACATACACTCTTAGACAAAAAAAAACGACGCACCGAGAAGATATAAAGCAAATTGGACACAAATTGATATGCATACAGGTTTCGACGGAAAATGCGAAATTTGACATTTTGACTGCTAATGAATGAGCGGTTGTCGTACAGCGCATCTGATCTGCGCAATTGGCAGGATATTTAAGAGGAGAAATTACGATTCCAGGCCGTAAATTCTTCACGAATTTCATTCCGTGTACTCTGGTAGACAGTAACTATGCCTCGCATACAGGTGCGCGAACGATATGCGCAGATGTCAGAATTTGAGAGAGGTCGTGTAGTTGGGCTCAAAGAAGCCGGTTGGTCTTATCGGCGAATAGCTCGACATTCGAGCAGGAGCGATGCCACTATTAAACGATGTTGGCAGGCATGGGTGAACCATGGCCGCACACAGCGTCAAGAAAGAAGCGGCATGCTTAACGAAACCACAGAACGTGAACATCGAGCAAACGTCAGAGTAACACTCACAGCCCCAGATGCATCGTTATCATCGACTGTACGTGCAACTAGTGCTTCAGTGACCGCAAGGATCATTCATAGACGGCTCCCAGAAAGAGGGCTGAGATCACGGCGCCCCTTGCGCCGACTACCATTGACCTCTGTACAACGTCAAACCCGTTTGCAGTTGTGTCAGGCTCATTCGCACTGGAATTTCACAGTCTGGAGTAAAATAGTCTTCAAGGATGAGTCCCGCTTTGAACTGAGCCCCGATGACCAGCGAAGGCGATTCTGGAGACGCCCCGGACAGTGGTGTGATACCAGCCTGACTGTCTTCCGGCAGAGAGGCCGACAACCAGGAGTGATGGTCTGTTGTAGCATTTCATTTCATAGTAGGACCCCTTTGGTTTTCATTTGTTGCAACCTTACAGCACAGCGGTACGTCGACGAAGTTCTAAGGCCCGTTGTGTTGCCGTTCATGTCACGCCACCCTGGGCTTACATTTCAGCAAGATAATGCCCACCCCCACACTGCACATGTTTCTACTGCTTGCCTTAGTGCTTGCCGAACATTACCTTGGTAATGATCCAGCGAGGTCGCCGCATCTCTCTCCTGTTGAGCACGTGTTGAGCATTATGGGCAGGACCCTTCAACCAGCTCGGCATGTTGACGATCTAACGCAACAGTTGGACAGAATTTGGCACGATATCCCTTAGGAGGACATCCGCAACCTCTATCAATCGATGCCACGCCGAATAACTGCTTGCATAAGGGCCAGAGGTGGACAAACGCGTTACTGACTTTTTCACTTTGTGAAGCTCTATCACTTCAATAAATCATCCAATTTTTCTCAAACTGTAATCATTTGTTTTTCTGTACATGTACATCGCTTATACCGATTTTCGTCCCATTCGGATAACTCCTTCTTGGAGCGCCGTTTTTTTTAAGAGTGTATTTTAACTAGTTAAAAATGCCTAATGAATACATATACTGATATTAGATAACATGAATTTGATATCACGAAAGTTTATTTGCTTGTTTAATGAACAGAAACACAAGAAAAACATAACACGTTTGACTAATTCAAAATTATTAAATCTTACTTACTCATGGCAGAATAACATAACTGAAACACAATGTTTTCAAGATTGGCTTGCTCCAGCTTTGCAGCTGCAACGAAATGATTTAATTTTCCACCTGCTTTCATTTTCAATTAATATTCCATTAACCACATGTGGCGGTTAAGCAGTCGAACTTGATTGAAGACATAATGCTTCTATGACGATTTCTTCATCTTTCCTGGCATTGATACCGCATATTATCAATCGTTTCGAAGCCAAAATTGCTTCCCTTTCTTTTATACAATTACTAGGACTCATATCTTGTATAAATTCCAAAATTGTTGATATCCTCAGTTTCTTATCCATCATAAAACCAGCTAATTTAGCACAAACAGCTCAGACTTCAGGTCTATTAGCAGTTGCAGACGAATTTGAAGCGCCGTCTATCGGTCATTACAATTGCCAATAAACTTCTTTGGATAGGGCAGAATCTTTGGCTTGGATACAAACAGAAGTTTATCTTTCGAAATTGGCAACAGTTGAGTGAAAACGGAAAATTTGTTTGTATTTCGTTTTATGTATACTGTTTGTGGCATATTAATGCCTATATCTTTGCGCAATTAATGCATTTGCGTACGACTTATTTGAATGATTAAATTCAAGATTGTATAGGGAATTTACAATCATGATCCCAAGATATTGTGCTGATTTAGCGATAATCTGTATATTACTGTGTAAAGTTGGTGTAGGGACCGGCTTGAAAGGAGCCGTGTCTCTAGACTCATGGACTTTTGACAAAGTACGTATTTTTTTAAAAAGAAAGAAATTAAATGTATGTTTAATATGTGTCGCAGAACATTTTTGTATTTGATCCCTTTAAATGTTGCTATTAATGTTAGCGATTCTTAAAGAGTTTCTGGAAATAGATTGCTAATAAGAAATTATACTGTATTTAAGGAGATAAGTGTTATTTAACAAACATTCGTTAACATACCAATATCTTATCTCATTTTTATCATGTATTAACTAATATGATCAGTCCAAACAAGGTCGGTATGATAGTTTCGTTTTACAGTCTTGAATGTTCACTGTGCCGTTCGATTATTTGCTTTGAATATTAATTATTTATTAACCTCATTGTTAAAAGAAAAAAGCGTTTGTTTTGAGCAAATAAAATTTTTGAGTTATTCAGAATTTTCCAAGGCAAATTTGTACTGATTGTTTCTTAGTAACTGATATTAATAATATCAGTTTGCATTGATTAAGGTTATTAAGAAATAAAATTTCTTTTTACTTTGTAAAGTATCACTTTGTAAATTGAATCTGTTGTTTCATTGCATGTATTGGGGCGTAATGATTTTCACACAACTTCTTCAACATGATAATTTGTAAAATTTATTTTTCTTCTCTGTCCCTATATATACATTGTGTAACATCTTGCTTTGCCATGTTGTTAATGGTGAAAATTTTGAAAATGCAACAGTGTTTAATCATCTTTACCTCCTTGTACCGAATAAAGAATGTACAGTAATCGCACAAAATTTTGAGTTTCTGATTTCAATGGAAATATCCATTTTGACTATTTTTTTCACATGGCATGTGTGAACAGAATAAAGGACTCTATATTCCAAAATGGATTGTAAAATTGATTCAAAATATTTTTTTTGCCAGCATCTGTATGTATGTATCTCGCATAACTAAAAAACAGTTAGCCATTGAACGTTGAAATTTTGTATATGAGAATGCCCTAACATCTAGTTATGCACCTCCCTTCTCCATTGCAATTGGCAATATCAAATATATATATATATATATATGTACTACCCACCTTATTTGACTTAAAAGTCTGTAGCTGGCCTTTATACTCGTAATCGTTGATTGTAGACATATGTTTCTGGTTATAGAAATAATTTAATTTTTGCAATTTCAAATTTTAAAAAAATTTGACAAATAATGTAATCCAATTTTCAATATGGGTCAAAATGCGCTTTAGCCCACTGCTTGGCGATGTTTTGAAAATCGCCAATTCGGCGCGTTTCTGCGAAACGTCTTTGCAATTAATTGCAACCTTCCCGACACGCTCCGCGAAAACTTACTATAAACAAAACATAGAATTCTAAAGCATAAATTAGTATGGAAACTGTTGCCACAAAAAGATAATAAAATAATATGCAAAACGAACAATATAATCATTAAAATATTTGTCAGTTAGGTTTAAATTAATTATTTACATTTTATGTTGTAATACTTACACATTTTATGCCGTTACATAACCTTCACGACACGCTCCGCAGAAACGTAACCAAAATGGCATCCAAGAAAGAAGGAATTTTTTTTAAAAGGGCATTAAAATTACAAACGATACCATGTACACACCGTTCCGTTTTAACTTAAAAAAAAACTTCAGCGAATTGCACAATGCACGCAACGTACACAAATCAACAAAAACTAAAATAACGAAAATAAATTACAAGAAAATGCCATGTGCACAGCGTTCCGTTTTAACTTAAAAAAAACATCAGCGAATTGCACAATGTAGGCAATGTGCACAAATCAACAAAATAACCAGCTTTCATACACCAATCAATCACGTTTCCCTTGCACTTCCAATAAAGTAATAAATGTACATGTACATTCACTCACCTCTCTCAGCATCACAGCTAAATCCATAGCGACTTGGTATTTAGCGAAATATACGTACGAAAATAGCAAACACTCAATAGAAAAACACCGCATTCAAAGAATAAAACGGGAACTGAAATAACTACTCAAATTAACACGTAAGCATTTCGAATAAACTGCTATTTCATCTCACATTACCAATAAAACCGTTCTTTATAAAATAGGAAATACGCATGCGCGAAAACTACATGTTTCCGTAGCTTCAAAATACCCAGTCAGCCATGTTCGCGGATATACGGAGTTACCCATGTTGGCGCGTTTATTGCTCATTCAAAAACAATCGCCGCCAAGCAGTGGGCTAAAGCGCATTTGGGCCTCAATATGTTTGGCTCTAGTGTAGAATTGGGTGACCTTTCAAATTGGTGAAAAATTTTGTTCCGTTTTGGCGATGAAATCCCATTTCTGGTTACCATGAGAGTTTTAACATGGTTTTAGCTTCTTGATTTATTTAATTGAAAATAAATCGATGTGCACATGGACAAAGTCAAGGCAATGTGCAATGACTAGTTTGTGCAATTCTCTGATGTTTTTTTTAAGTGAAAACAGGTCGATGTGTACATGGACGCGGAGTTTGTGAAATTCTTTGACTTCTTGTTTTGGTTTTGTGTAGCGGCCATCTTGAAATTGTGCCTTATTGATGCCGATCTTGGCGTCAAAACAGAATCACCAAAAAACAACGTGCCCACTGCAAACGGTCCCTCCTATGGTGTGACGTGAGCTGCACGCAAGTGGCTGGTCGCCTCACATACAGACCACCTTCGTGAAGCCTTCTACGCACACCCAATTGTAAACTTTTACCATATGTTTTCTTCTTGTGTTTACGTTTGGGAAAGTTTTATGAGAAAGTAAAAGTATGAGAACTTTGACTCTTGTATGACAAAAATTAACAGCGATATTTAATTTCAAAATTTGTAATTTTTTTATGTCACTTTCAATTTACCATGAGAAATCCATTAATTAAGTTAGAATAAATTAAAGAAATAAGTGTAAATGAAGTGCAGCAAGAGATGAGTGTAATGTAATAGGCATTCAATGAAGTCATATGGTGTCAACATCACATTTTTAAAATTAATTTACGTATATCTATTGTCTCATTTCATGTATATGTGTGTGTTTTGTTTAATGGATATGTGTCATGTATACATATACTGATTAGCATGAATTAAGGAAAAATCACGATTACTGAAAAAGTTACATGTAGAATTTTATGAAACTTACCCACAATGTACAACACATAGTAAGGTATCAAGTAACATAAAAAGAAATTAAAATACAATAATGATAGTATAGAAATTACCACATGTATAAAATGAACAAATCGAAGGTGTCAGTGTACTATAGGAAAGTACCTTCAATGTGGAATATGATCGCCTTTAGAAGCAATACAGCACATACAGTGATGTGTGATGCTTTTAATTATGCCGTCTATCAGTTCTATGGGAAACGAGAACCTTTGCTCTTGCAAAGCAGTTGCAAGGGTCTGAGGGGGCGGATTGAGAGCAGCTAGACGTCTCCCTCAAGCATCCCAAACGTGCTCGATAGCCTTCAAGTCTGGGGATCGAGCTGGCCATTCCATCCACATAATTGTTTCCTGTTGAAGATAATCATCTACGATGCGAGCCCTGTGTGATCTTGCGTTGTCATCCTGTTACAGGAAAGCATCACCTATTGCCCCGGCATATGGGCGCACATAAGCATCAATGATGTCATCTCTGTAAACCTGAGCATTCACAGTTCTCCTTGGAAAGGCATAGAGGTCTGTGCGTCCACCCAAAGAGATGTCACCTCAAACACAGATACTGCCTCTTCCGTATGCATCTCTTTTACGGGTGTTTAATGGATGATAACAGGTTCCAGGTTCTCTCCATATCAAATAACACCTACTTTCGCTTTCTAGACTAAACCTGGATTCATCCGTAAAGAGAACAGCCCTCCATTGATCAGGCATCCAAATGGATCTTGGCGTCGTGCCCACTGCAGACAGTCCCTCCTATGGTGTGACGTGAGCTGCACGCAAGTGGCTGGTCGCCTCACATACAGACCACCTTCGTGAAGCCTTCTGCGCACAGTTGACGTTGACACCAACCTTCCTGTGGCTGCAGCAAGGGAGAATCTAAGAAGAGTCGGAGTTGTGGTTCTATTCCTGAGTGCACATAATGTCAAATATCGGTCATCGGCGCTCGTTGTAGCAGTTGGCCATCCTTGGCTGAACCTCCTAGAGGACGAATCTGTGGTTTGAAATTGCCTTCAAAGACTATGAACTACAGAAGGACTTACATTTAGCCATCTGGCCACTTCTGTTTGACTTTGTCCTACCTCTAGTCTCCCAGTGGCTGTCCATCATAGTTCTGCAGGCAAATGATGCCTGGAGGTCATTGTTTTGAATTGGCTATCTCAGATTTCTGATGTCACTATCACAGCGAAATATGTGGGCTTGCTCTCAAACATGGACTTTTATGCTCCTAGCAGATGACGTAGTCCGAGTGCAGCGCCACTAATTTGCATATTGCAGTTTTACTCATCTACTCTTACTTGGCAACATATTCAAATGTTACACAGTTTGGCTTATTTTTTAGGGAGTTATCACTATTTTTATGATTTTTCCTTAATTTATGATAACCAGCGTATATGTGTGTGTGTGTGTCATACATACATGTGCTTGTGCATGTATATAATGTCTTACAGTATTTATATGTATCTGTATGTAATAAAAGCTTTAGGGCTGATGATAATGGAGCTAGATGGTTTTATATGATAAAGTTATAGGCATTTGATACAGTTTGATATACTTATAGACAGTTGATACAGTTTGATATAGTTATAGACTGTTGATACAGTTTTATATTTTTGGCATGTCATCATTAAAGTAAGCATATTGTTGCGTTTATACGGTTTCGTAGATTTGAGAGTATCCGATGAAAATACGATGCAGAACAATAAAAAGCACAATTTATTTACAGGAATCACTATTTACAGCACAGTTCCAAACTTACCTTTAAAAGCGTCGAAAATCTACAATAAATACGCTGAAACAATCAGCAACACAGCTTCAGGCTGTAACTGTAGAGGTAGCTTCACGGCAACACTAAACTTCTAATAAAACACCGTGGAACAATCACCAATCAACTGTCAAGCTATACTGTAAAGATAGCTTCACAGCAAAGCACTATCTCGATTGCTTTCCGTTCACAGAACTCTCGCGTAGCTTAGTACTCGCAGTGAGCAGCTATTCTCACAACCTCACACTTAATCACACTCTTCACAACAACTAACTTGCAACTCTGCCGGCTCTCCGAAACGCAAGGGTTTATATAGGTTTTCTTTAAGTTCCACACGTTTTGAGAAATATCTCGACAGGAAATTATTCTAGAAGCTTCCCGATTGGACCATGGGATATCGCCAAATGGGCGATAAAGTCGCCAATCTGGCAACCCTGCCATACACTAGTGCTATGCCGGAAAGCTTACATACAGGCGCAACCGCCGAATTTTTCGTAACAATATTATTCAACAGTTTTAAGTGTTCATTTCATGCATTTCAGATGTTACTGTTAGTAATAAGAAGTAGAGTATGATAAGAAAAGAGCGAAGAGTGAAGAACTTTCTGATTATCCTCAACTCCACTGATATGTTGCGAACACATTGCCAACAAATATTTCTCCAAATAAATGGATAAAAGGCCACAGCCATTTTCAACATGACAGCATCCTAAGAATTCCATACATGAGTAATCAATAAAATAATAATAAAAGGCAAAAAACATCCGTAATAAAACACCTTTTTGGGAAAATTCTTTTTTTCACTATTGTTCATCCCACAGCTGTTTTCACTTAAAAACACATCAAAGACTTGCACAAATTCAGCATCTATATAACCTCGTCATTGGGCATCAGCCAAAACAGACATGTGCTACATGCCTATCTGGGTTGCTGCATAGTTATTTTGGTAACATATTGTTTTGCCTCTGGGATACTTTTTCACAACTTTCAGGGATGCAGTTAATCGGAAAATGCTGTTTAAATTACTTTTGTTAGGTTCAGAAGAGTGAAGTTACTTTATTTCTGAAGGGGAAAAAAAGGGCTTCATTGGTGCTTTTTTCACTTTATAGAAGTTTCAGTTTGAATGCTAGTGGGTTAAAGATTCCCGATTCACTTTTGCTTTTAGACACATTTGTGCAATGTTAGTATTATATAAGAACCATATGATAGCCTTTAATTTTGAACTGACACACTTCATAATGGTTTATTATAAACATTTTAGCGTGATTCGTTTAGTTTATTTGAATATCGCAAAGCACTTGAGGGATATTTGCCTAAAGGTGCGGAGGACTTCCTTAGGGAAACTGACTCATATACATATTACACGAGGGAAAAACCAAGAAAACACCCATGCAGGCAACCTGTTCACTCTCATTCAAACTGCAAGCTGAACTACTCGGTCATAGGTGGTCCCATTTTAGGATAGAAAGAGGGATATAACCATATTAAAAAGAATTTTAGACGCTATAACAAATTAAATTTGTGCCATGCGTGTATGTATGGATGTGCATGTATATATTTTCAGTTGTGCATTGACGTAATTTACTGCAGAGTTTATCTGGAGTATGAACGTTTTGATTAAACATCCAGATGTTTCTATTGCAGTTAGTTATCCACCCATATTAGCTTGTTTGCCAATTCTTTAAATTGAAAGGATAGTTTCAAAGTCTGTAGGCTGTTGGGAATCTTATTTTAAAATGATGTGAATTAGCCTTTCTTAAGATTTATGATTGGGAATTTAAAAAATTCCCTGTTATTAACTGATGTGGTACTTTACATGTTTTTAAGCAAGAAGTTTTGCCTTTTGTAAGCATATGTTGGTGATGACTGTTAAACTTTATTTGAGCTGATAAAAGGGTTTTGTATACTCTTCTCCTAACTTTAGTATATTAAAAAACTTGGTGATAATTCACCAAACAATTTTCAATATTGTGTACATTTTATCGTATGTACGAGCACATGACCACTGGTGCCCGAACATGAAATAAAATCGTGTCACATAAAACTCCAAGATTTATTTTTGCCCCCTAAATGTTGCAAATTTCATCAGCCTCAGTTAATCCCATTTAGGAATTTGGATTTATTGTTGACACCTTAACGGCTGCTATGGAGTCTGCTGTTATTTTTGATGGGAAGCCTTCAATCCTGAATTTCTTCGAACAGTTATTGCAACATCCGCACTTAGAGGCCAGCCTTTCACATGGTTTAAGTGCATTGGAAAATTCATGTTGAGAGCCTTGAAGTGAGATTTATACCTTCAAAAAAAAACTTTTAAATGCTGTTGTTAAAGTGTTCCCTATTGTCAAGGATGTGGCAGTCAGTGCTATTTAATAAATTTCAATTAAAATCGAAGATTTAAATTTTATTCTAAGAAAATTTCAAATATGTAATTTGTTGTACGGCAAGAGGCCAGATGAAGAAATTATTCAAGCTGTTTTGCCATGATTCAGGATTATTTTGAGCCCGGAGTTTTGCCCCAAGTTCAGGATTATTTTGAGCTCTGAAATCCAACAGTGCTTGAAAACGTGTTCGAATTAGCCACTAAGTTCCAAAACAGAAATGTGTGCAGGAAATAACAAAATTATCAGTCTGCAGTGAGAGGCCAAATGAGCGAAGTTTTAGACCAATGAAGACCACAGTTTGGGCCAAAGAAACAATTTGAGGAAAGAAAAAACGATTTAACCAGTAGTAATGATAGCCAAAAAGGACAAAAGAAAAATCAGAGGGACAAGTTTAACTAAAACATTCAATTAAGTATTGTAATAGTGAAAAATTTGTAGTTACTGATAGTGCAGGTGTTCTTAAATAATAACCGTGCAGAAGCACTGATTGATGTTGAAGCCCAATGTAGTTTTATTTCTGAAGCATTTTTTCAAAAATATTTTCAAAATTGTAGACTTTTTAACGTACGAGGGGCAAAAGTTATTGCTGTGCAAGGCAAGTAGTATGCATGGATCAGTAATATATTATAGCATGTACAAGTGAAAGATGGAAAACTTTAAAGTTATTTTCTTTGTTGTGAGAAATTTACGAGCCACCATAATTTTAGGGTTAGCTTTTTTTAAAAGCGGCAGGAGCTGATCATAATTTTCAGGACTGTTTTGCAGCTATATATGAATAAGCTGGAAGAAAGAAAAACCCACCCACTGGTAATTTCCTCAGCACTTGGGGCTGAAAGAAAAAGAAAAATTAAAAGTAGTAGTAATTAAGTTTTCAAATCTTTTGATGATGATCCAGGCTAGACACACATAGTTAGCCATGAGATCGATACAGGGACTGCAGCCCTGGTGAGGTCAAAACCTTACTATTATGCTAAAATTAAAGAAAAAATAATTGAGGATATCCATGTAAATGAAATGCTAAAGAAGAAAATTATAACCCCTGTCAGCAGTCCTTATGATAGCCTGATGGAGCTGAATAGAAAGAAAAATGATCTCCCACCAATATTGCTATAAATAGCTAGATTATGAACAGCATCTGGATTTAAATTGCACTGTGATTGAGCTATTTTATTGATAGTGAAAAAGTGTACAAACTAATTCTCTTCTCCAAGAAGAGAGTTCAAAATCAATATGCTGTTGGGGATCCTGTGATTTAAACTGTTGCATTACATTGATGTTGTGCAATATACACTGCAATATCGTTTCTAATGTGAAGCAGAGGATGGAAAATTCAAAGCAACATGTATTCTTTTTCACTAAACTCATAAGCTGTGACACAGTTTGACATGATAGAAAAACAGGAAATGCTGTGAGTAACAAAAATGTAAAGTGTTTTTCAGGGTTCCTTAATTCCGGATCTTTTCTCTATGCCTGTTAATCTGGTGCTTGCAAGCATAGCCATTACTGTACCAAAATTACTTATCTTTCCTTTAAGGGAATTAAAAGCAGAACAGTCAGAATTGCTTGACCTTCCCTAAACTCAGATTCCCACATAACACTTCATGATGACTGTTAACAACACATAATTGTTTAATATTTTTATACCAGACTGTATTTTGTGCTTTGATTTCATGAAAAAAGTGACATAATAAAGTTTTATTCTATTTTTCTTTATCTTAAATGTTTTTTAGGCGATTTCGAAATTTAAGGCAGCCTTGGTTAAATTTGATATTACTTACCCATACGGAGAAAAAGAAGATGAATACGGAAAAGTTGCTGAATCTGCACGTTTTTCACCCGATCTCCTGATAGCAGAAGTTGGTGTACAAGGTTGGTGTCTTTTAAATTTATATATTAAAATGGCCCATTTTTATAGAGCAACGTATAAAATATCTCTTACAATTATGGGCATTTCTTAGAAGTTTAGACTTGTCTAAATACATACAGTGATAAAGCTTTAACATGCTATTCCAGCAATGTCGAGTAACCTTAAAGTCTTGCAGTGCTGTAGAGTTCTGATAATCGATGAATGCTTGGGTACTTATGTACTATGATGACTACCTTGGCAACATATGGCGATAAAAATTTTCAATGGTGATTTTTGGTTTATAAATTTTTTTAAAAATAAAAGTCCTAATTATAAAGGAACAAAAACCTAAAAACCAAAAATCCTGAATATATATATATATATATATACATACATATATTATAAATAAATGTATGTAAATATGAATTTAAAAAATTTAAATTAGTTTACTTAAAACTGGTTAAAAGAAAACGTTGAAGTTCATGGTGAGGAAAGTGGCCAGAAATAGCTATCAAAATAGCATCCGAAGGCGTTTTCTGTTTTTTCCACCAAATAAATTCAGCTAAATAGGTATCAAAATGATGGTGGCTTGTCCCACATTGTCGCTTGTTCCTCCATTTTGTGGAACCCCACATCCTTTCCACATGCTGAGTATGAGTCTGCATAAATGGGTCAACAAAATTGTATTGATGATTCACCTAAAAATGTTCAAAATCAGCAGCAATGAGCTGTTTGTTAATATGAGCCTCTGTTTGATATCCAGGCCACAAATCTGACATTATTGTTGAGCCTTCAGCAGTATTATTTTGGATTTCTTGCATTAATGTTCTCTTCCGGTCTGGAACTCTGACTAGAAATGTTTCTTTTGTCTCCCAGCAAATTCCACCAAGACCCACTGTTGTGGCAAGATACGACCTTGATTATTCTTTCGACGCGTTAAAAGGCTTTTGTCAATTTGGACAATCGTTCCAGGCCCTCCAATTTTAATATTCCGATTATCTTCCAAATCCTTCACACATATAATTATTCCAATCAGTAACAGTTGCCAGTTTTGATGAGGTATCTAGGTAGTCTTCATAGTACGTAAGTATCAGTGCCTGTAATCTACTTTCATTTTTTAATGTGAACAAACAAAATTTCACTTTTCAGAGCATTCAGCATTGCAAATTTAACAGCAATTTTTTTTTTTGGAGGGGGAGGTACTATCTGATTATTTGCACCTCCCTGCTGAAAAGTCATAAAGTCGTTGGCAACTAATTTTTCACCGAACTAATGCATGAAAGGCAATAGCTATTTTCAAAATGGTGGTGCACTAAAAATTCTGTACAAGAGCAATCAATCAATAAAACTGAAAAAGCAAGAAACATCAGTAAATAAACATTTATCTTTTTCAAGAAATCCTTTTTTTGTGTGTGTGTGTGTGTGCATGCGTGCGTGCATGCTTTTGTTCTTTCTGTGTTCTCCAATCTGTTTTTACTTATAAACATAAAGGAGAATTTCATAAACTCAGCATTGTAGAGTATTGGTATTGCACACCAGCCAAAACAAACATGTTGCATGTATGCTTGGGTTACCTAAATCCTTTTTTTGTGATCATCATGGGTTGCCACATACCTGTTTTGGTGACATGCTGCTTTGCCTCGTGAATACATTTTTGTGACTGTTAAGTCAAGGGGTGCGGGTAATCGGAAAGTACCTTTTTCTCTTATATGTATATAAAAATAAACTTTTTAATGTGCTTGTGCATTCTTTTTATAATAAACAAGCATCTTGAATCTCAGATATTTTTGGGGGGTTGCTTTATGTAAATCCTTATTTTTGGCTGCATATTCTGCTGTTTCTTTTAATATTAATTAAAAATATATATGGTTAATTTTAAAATCTTGTGTCAAGAATTTGTGTGTTTCTGAGTGTGTTGTGTTCAAACTTTATTGCACTTTGCAGCTGCTTTGTTTATATCCTGAACAATGAGCTAACGCGTTTACATTGGTAGCAAACAGGGACAGATTCTTGAAAATAGCATTTGTTATGATTTTTTTTTTCAAAAAATATAGAAAATACAATAGAGAAAAAGAGTCTGAAGAATAGAGAAATTTTCGTATAATAAATCTAAGTTCTGTCACTTTTCGTAGTGTTATTAATCCATTTTCGCATGTACAATATGTAATATCTGAATTAGCATAGGACGTTAGAGAAACTGTTGCAGGTTTTATAAACAGTACATTTATTTATTTCCCCCCTTCATAAGCATTAATATAACTAGAGTAAATTTGTGGGTGAATGTATAATATTTTTATGTAAAATTCTCCAGTGCATTTTCATGAAAAGATTTCTTATTTCCTCAAAAAAATAGTCTCTCTTCACCATGTTTTTCCCTTATTTAGACTTTTTCTGGATGTGTGTTTATGTGTAAATAAACCAACTTTGTATGTAAGAAAACTGCATTTTAAAAAATATGAGTTTTATATTCAATAAATCACATTTCAATAATTTTTCATGTGTGAGCATTTTAGTTAGTTATGTACAAGCAATCCACACTAAATGTAAAATTTGAAAGGGAAAAATGTAAACAAATCTCAGGTATGACCACATAACCATCAGTCCCGAGTGTAGATTATCAGATTTGTACTGTATTTCTCAAGAAGAGTGATTCAACATATCTGTGGTAGTGAATGCAAATATGATGACAAAAATACCTCACAATAGGATGCATGTTAATACATTCACTACCATACTAATACATTTCAAATAAAAAGATAATGATATAAAATTAAACTGCTGTTCAAAATAAAATATTTTAAATACAAATTCAATTTAAATGGCTAATTTTTCATAGCATCCATTGCTGCTTCCTGTGGTTTGATAGTTTTACGAGAAACAGCTTTTCAGTCAGCCTCAGTAACTTGTAATAAAAACTTTTTATTCTTCATTAGTTTAGTCATTTTATTTCTTCATTAGTATTTCATTAAAAGTCTAAATTTGAGATCATTTGCAATTGTATCAATTGCTTAGAATGTCTTAATCTTTGTACAAACGTAAACTAGAGCATCACATGTGACACTTGACCTGAGTTCTTTTTTTTTAAAAATTAACTCACACTCGTGGTAAAATGCTCGAGGTTGACAAGCTGGAGTGGTGTTTAAACATAAATAAAAGTACAGGAGCTTTTGCAAACAACACATCTCTTTTGTCATCTGGAACTGAAATAGATGGTTTCATCACATGCATCTTTTGGTTGATATTTGCTATACGGTTCCACTATGTTTCTGTCTGAAAAAATCGCCAAGTGGTATTGGTTGTTCATGAAATCTGGAAGCCTGCTGCGTGAAATTGTTTTATTTATTTATTTATTTATTTTTTTGTAACTTTAATGTTGATAATGTTGCCGAAACTGGTGTTGGGGGAAAATTGTGCGAATATTGCCAAATGTGTTGTGATAAGCTGAGAATTTGGCTATTCTTTGTAGTAGTAACCCCTTTGTGTGGAGCAGAGATTTTCAGTTGCCGTGTTTGGTTACATGTGCGTAATGTTTTATGAAAGTGGTGCCTGAAAGGTCATCTGAAAGTTTGCTTAGTGTTATAAATGAGTATATTATTCCAGATACGACTATAATTTCTGACTGCTGGAAGGAGTATATAAAATAGAAGGAATGTGGAGTGGAATTAAACGGGATTTCGCCAGGAGGTAAATGAAGGATGGCTTGCAGTATTATTTGGCCCAATATGTGTGTGCAAGAAAGAGCAGGGAAAAAATGTATTTATGGCTTTCTTGGACACTGTTATACATATTTATCCACCATTAAGAGCGGATGAGCCGAAGTGACCAGCTATTTAATTGAATTGCTTGCGTGGACGAGATGCTAGTGGGGGGCATTAATGTATGCACGTGAAGAAAAGGTATGTTAAAAAATTGACGTCATATTTATTTATTGGTGTCTGTGTGTTAATTTTTGTTAAAAAATTTATTGTTTAATGTTTTTATGTTAGGAAATAAGTATTTTTGGTTATTTATTACGCTGTGTTTGTGTATTTTTGGTTATTTTTTCATGTGTGTGTGTTAAGACAGCGGCGAATTCTTTCTGGTTAACATGATAGTTTTAACTTTGTTTTAGCTTTCTGATTTTGTTTAAGTGAAAATAGACAATATGTACATGGAGAAAGTTAAATTACTGCCAGTGTTTTTAAAGTTAAAATAAGCCAATGTGTTCATGGACACCGAGTTTGTGTAAGTGTTTGATTTCTTGTTTTGATTTTCTGTACGGGGTGAAAGGATCGGCACTATCTTGAATTTGGTGCCAATCCTTCATGGCACCGATCTTGTCAGAAATAAAGAAACGATTCACCAAGCGGTGCCGTAAAGATTAACTCATCTTTTATTGGTTTCAAAACAATTGCTGTATTCAGAATTGATGTCCAGATATATGAAAGATTGAAGAGTTCTCTGTTGTAACATAACTTGGTGATAATTTCAAGCACTTCTGTATCTTTAAGGGTGTTTTTATTCTGGGGTTCCGTGGTGGTTTTGGCTTTGCCTCGCTCATTTATTAAGTGTGAATGCTCGGTAAAGTATTTGACTAAAGATTTTCTATTTTCATTGATGAACTGGTTGGCACAGAGCTTGGAGATATGTTTTATATGATTTTTTATGATTATGCAATTCTTATTAATAGATTTTTGGATACTGAGTTGATGTCTTGAGTTTCTGTCCCTGTATCTTCATTGCAAATATCTATAGTATAAACAACTGAAATGCATGCTGTAGTACAGACTCTAATGATGTCTGCTTTCAACTTAACAATTTCCAAAGGGAAATAAAAAATATAGTTGTTGTTGAGTTGAGGTAATAGCAACTTTATAATCAAATATTTTAAGCATGGAGCAGATGCATGGATTGACTGGGTAGGAGGTAAAGTTCCAATAAATTTATTATTATTGGATGCTTTCATTGGGAACAGATTTACTTTTTGAGAAATGACTGTAGAAATATGTGTATTTGTTTTCTTGGTGAGTTTTTCAAAAAATCGGGAGGATATCTATTGTTTTCAGCAATTTGCAGTATGTAATTACATTCACTTCACATAAAGAACATTAGAACTTTATGTTTCTAATTCATTAAACATAAAGGTCTGTTGTGGAACGGCAATCCGTGGCCAAGTTTCAAGTAAAAATAAAATGAGTTGTTTTATGTGAATGAAACGAAAACGAGTCAAATGGAATTATTGTTGGGTTGCCAGTTGGTTTGTCTCATTATAATCTGAAGAGACTTGCCATTTTTTTATTTAAAAGATAAAGAAATTGAATTCTATTCTTGACTTCTCTGTTGAGCATAACTGGGAAGTTGGGAAAATTTTCTGAAATTAAAGATGTCAAAACTTTAAATTTATCTTCTGAATGTTTCCATAGCACGAAAATATCATCTACATACCTCTTCTAAAAAAAAAGCTTTCAGCAGAACTTAGAGGAAACAAAATTTTCCACATGTTGCATATTCTTGTTGTTCTGTCCGCTGACTCTAAAAACTGTAAACTTATATATTGCATGAAAAGCTTCATGAATGCATGTAATCAATTTTGATACAATTCTTAGCTTCTCAAGTCATGGTTTCCATTAAAATCATCTGAGATTCAAATAGAAAAAATGGACGAAAACAAGGATTTGACATTGATGGTAACGACAGGACTTGTTGCTTTCAAAATTTGTGCATGAAATTCGTTGTAGACTGCAGGCTTGATATACTGCCCTTTATGAAAATGGAGCAAAGTTTGCCAAATTTGTGTTTAATGAATGGTGAAAGTCTACTGTTTATCAAAGGTTTCACTGTACAGTTTTCTCTATGAATTTTGATCTACATGGTGATTGAGTTGTAATTTCAAAACGCTCTAACTTTAAAACTACTAGTCAGAATGACTTGATATTTTACCAGAACAATTGCGAGGCAATGGAATTTTGTTTGTCGAAGAAAATAAATAGTTCCAAAATGTGCCAATAGATGGCACTATCAGAGGTAAGGCCTAAATGGATTCATTAAACATAGAAATGTTGTTATCCGAAAGGAAGCAATAGACTCCAAGGGCTTATGACAGATAAAAAGATGTGTTCACAGCAAACAGTTTAAAGAATACATGTATACAGCGAAAACAATGATAGTGACAAGAGAAAAAGACCAGCTTCAAGAAACAGACACCGTACGGATGATTAACAAATAAGTTGCTCAATATGGCCTCTGCCTTGTTCCGCTACTAATTGGAAGGTCAAAATGGCATGTTCCAGAACAGTTCGGAGGGTATCTGTGCTGATGCTATGAATGTGGTGTGTGATGGTTGCCTTCAAGTGGGCCAGATTCCCAATCCACCCACTATAAACAACTGTCTTCAGGTATCCCCAAAGTCAAAAATCACACAGGTTTAGTCAGGTGATATAATATCCAGAACTTCCTGATAGCTGTTAACACAGAATCACCGTTCTGATAAAAAAAAGCTTCGTTGAGCAGAGCGTGATCCGTCTTTCTTAGTTATGATGAAGCATTCAGGCAAGGCATTATGTGTTGCACTAGTGTTCTGCATTTTTATCACAGCTATGTCTGCAGTACACATGTTTAAAATATCAGGTCATTCTGATGGGTAGTTTTAAAGTTAGAGTGTTTTGAAATTGCAACTTTAATTATAATCACCCTGTACATCAAATGTTTTGGTATACTATAATAAATGTCAGGCTCAATATTAGTAAGATATTATTTAACGTCTGGATACTCAGCTATTCTGCAAAACACATTATGTAGCTTGTTGGTGCTATCTCCAACAACACATTTTGTATTCTGTTGAAATTTTCTTTATTAATGATGACTAAGTCATCTGTTTTACCTGTTTTGCATATTCTGATATTGTTGTTTTCCATAAACTTTCTTGTTTTCTGGATGCTAAATTTATCCATAGAAAATGTGGTTTTGAAATTCTCTAACATCAATGCATGGGTTCTTTTTTTCCAGCGAGTTTGAAAATAGTACTATTGATGATTCAAAAAGTTTTATATTTTCTAAGCAACAGCTACTTCAAAAAGAAAATTTTTTAATTAATTCATAAAAAATTTTATTAGAGAAGTTATCATAACAGGAACTACCACACTGTCCAAAACCATACTAATATCTACTAATGCCAGACATTAACTCATTTGTTTACAATGAAGAAAAACCTTAATGTTGCCAAACATTAAGATTTAAAATTCTTTTTACATTAGGCTAATGAAGAGAAGAGCTTCATTATATTAGCTGTAACCCTAATTCAACTTTTATATTTCCTTCCAGTGATTTCAAGAAGCAGAAAGTACTAGTGATCAGCTTGAGTTCCAAGTACTGTTTCCAGTTTAACTTCACTCTTTAGTTGTGCTTTGCATTGCATTTTGTGTAATGTTCTTAGTAGTTTGAAGTGTCGCTTCTGATTGTACTCTCAGATACTGTGTAGATTTTTAGAATTTTTGTGAAATGTTTCAGAACTCTGAAAGGTTTCTTCTAATAAAATGAATTTTACCGACCTATCATTCGACTTGTGTGCATTCAATCTATTATGAACCCATATGCATGTAACAATATTATTCTTAGTTTGTTTTTTATGAACTTTTTCCCAAACCTTAATGAAATCATCAAATTGGTTCAGTATTCTTTGCATAGGTACAATATTTTCACTGTGCTTTAGAAAGCTTAAGCATGCATTTTGTGTTCCTTTAGTATATATTAAGTAACCTCTGCACTGCTTCCCAGTGTTTTTCTCTGGGAGCTTTATATCTTAACACGTTACTAATGGCAAAAGCTAAATGTGGGCCTGTTGCTGAGTGCACCAATGTGTTTTATGCTTCATGATATTTTGTTTTTAGTACTAATAAAGAAGATGCTATATCAAGGATTTCACCCAGTATTCCTGGAGTCACAGGTTTACATTCATTTATTTCAGAGTTAATTAAAATTTTAGTTATGTAGTTTTCTGGATTGATAATAAGTTTTCCAAATTCTTGCCTGATGGCTACTCCTAGAAATTTATGTGTTTTAATGACTTTTCTGACTGACTGAAAAATTTGAGACAGGAAAGTCATCAATTTGAATTTCTAATAACCATTAATTCATCCTCATATACTGCTACAATAAGATAGTTGAGCTTGTTTTTTATTATTGTAAATCATGGATCTTATTTTAATCTTGTTAAATTCCTTTTCTTAAGAACTTAGCATAATTCTTCATACTAGCACCTTTTCAACTGTTTTGATTCTTATTGATTTTATTCACGAGATATACTGTATTGGGATCAGAGATAAATCCAGGTGATTCTTCCGTGTAAACTGCTTTATTGAAGTGCCCATTTAAACATGCAGCTTTACATTTAAAAAAAAAATATTTTGTAGTTTTTATAAACTGCAGTTGGTTATAGTGTTCTAAAGATTGCAAGTCTCATTATTGGGCCAAATCCATCTTCATAGTCGGTCTGTTCTTTTTCTTAGTCAGTTTTTTTTTTAATCTGGTTGCTACTAGTCTTGCTTTGTAAATTATTTCTAAATTACCCATTTCTTCTTTTTTAGTGAATATCTAACAGCTTTTAATAGCTTTCTTTTCTGTGGGTTGTTCCAACTAATTCTGAAACTTCATTAGTCTTCATTGAACCCAGTTCTATCATTGTATGTAGCCAAAATTGACTTAAGCAGATTCCACAGCTTCATATCTCTTGGATAGTTCTTTAGTTATATTATATATTACATAATCTTTAAATTTTTTCTGGTGCCTTCAGCAATCTCGCTTTTGTCGTCTGTACAAAATCTTCATGATTATCATTTCCAGGCTTTTCGGTTACTTGAGGAAACTCTGGTATTGAAATTTATACGGAACAGTTTTTGTTGTGTTCATCATGTGGGTTTCATGGTAAGGATTTCTTGGATTTTTGATGTGTTATATCATCTTTTCTCTGATCTTTGTCAGTTATTCTTTGATTATTTTCATTGTCAGTGGTTTGTTCCTTGCAGAAAATAATAATTTATTAAATATTTGATTTTTATTGAATTTTAAATCATTTCTATTCAGTAAAGCTGATCCAAGTTTCTGCTCATTAAATTTTTTATCTCTTACTTCTTGAATTTTTATTTAGTTCAGGAACATACTCTTTCTTTATGCTATAACTTACCATAATTTCTTTTTGAGCTTTTAGATCCATCTTTTCATGTTTATATGACTGTACACTTTCCATACATGCATCCAAATCTTTTTAAGTATGTTAGGCTTTCATCCTGTATACACTTCAGAAAGTGTTAACTTTTTGTCTTTCATGTGACTCATGTTATTCACATGTACAACTACTTTAACACTTTCATTCCAAAATTTTATCGATAGCTCTGCATCAATCAGCATACTTCTAGCAGTTTCGATTATAGTACGATTAAATTGTTCAGCTTTTCTATTATTCTCCAGAGTGTAAAGGTTGTATGTTCATGTTTAATTCTCATTTTTTCCAAAAACCTCCTTTATACTTTTAGCTAAGAATTCACAGCCATTATCACTGTGAACTCTTTTTAGTTTCTTTGCTGTTTGTCTTTCTGCTTAAGTGATAAGCTTTGTTAAAGATTCTGCAGTTTTAAGTCTTTTTCTCAGTTGTAATAACAAACATGAAGTTACTGTAATCATCTACCACTGTCAAAAAATAATAACTTCCATCTATTAATTTCTTGATCAGCTCAATTAAATCTATATGTCATAATTCTAAAATATCTTCAGATTGCTTGAATTTCATACTTTTGTAAGAAGTTTGTGTCATTTTCCCTAATATATAAGGTTCACAAGTGTTCTTGAAAATTTTTGTAGTTTTTAATCCAGTGACTAATGAGTTTTTCTTCATTTCTATCAATCTTTGATAGTTTGGGTAATTTAGTCTCTGGGGCCATAGTATATCATTAACATTACTAAATTGACCGTCTTCTATTTATTATATTTCCTTCAACTTCAAATTTGTTTCCATTTCTGTTAGCTGTATATGGAATGTTTCCATGTTTATTGATCACTTCTGCTTTAGTTTCGATAAAAATTACTTTTAAATCATAATCTATAATTTTTAGTACTGACAGTAAAAATTACTTTTAAAAACATGATCTGCAATTTTTGGTACTGATAGTAAATTTTCATTTAAATTCGGTGTTATAGAATATTTATTTTTGTCAGTTTTCATTTTAATGTTACCAATTTCAATTAATTTGATCACAGATCCGTTTTTGATCTATCATTATTATTTGCTCTTTATCCTTAAAACTGGTTAATATGCTTGCCATGTGAGATGTGACTCCTGAATCTGTAATCTAATATGTCTATTGTCTTGTTCTGTTTCATTCTTTTCCTCATTTCTAGCTTGATTAAAAGGTGAAGTTTCTTCTGTTTTCTTACTTTCTTCACATAAACATGTAGCTGATTCATATTCTCTTTCCTTGCTTGCCATTCTAAGAGTTTTATTCATTAAATTTATGGGCATTCTACCTTCTTGTTTGGTTTTCATTCTACGTTCAGCTGATCTGTGGCCTAACTTTTCTCAACTAAAGCATTTTGTATTCTTATGACATTCTTTTAATAAATGTCCTAGTTTTCCACAGTTAAAGCATCTTTGTTCATGATATTTCAATTTTGTCGAGTTTTCTCTTGCTTTAGAACCTACTTCTATTTCTTTTCATGTCTGTTTATTTTTATGTTCAGTTTCTTTCATGCTTGTGTGATTGCAGCTATGTAATTTTTGTTGTTTTTAATGATTTTGACTTCATTTTCAGATTCAGTCCAGATTAAAATGAAATAAATTAATTCTTTATCTTTTATTTCATCCCACACTTGAATACTTTTACTTTTCAGAATTACAGTTGTATTCATGTAATCATCTGCCGATTCATTTCCTTCATTTTCAATTGAGCTAATTCTGTTCTACATTCTATTCGAATATATTCTATTTTCGCTGTCATTTCATTATTTTTCACCCATAGCCTTCTTTTACATTCTTTTCATTCACATATTTTAACCCTTCTTAAGCTGTCAACGTTTGATTCATTATATTTCTTGTTATTGCATCATTATAATCCTAGTTTTCACTTCATTTTCGTAATTAGCATCGTCTCTTTCATTTGATTTCAGTGGTTCATCAGCTTCGATGACACTTCTCGATACTTTCAGACCTCTTAATTCACTTTCAATTCAATTTGCTGATATAAGATAATTATTATCAGTTAATTTTCATTAAATTTATCATATTATGCCCTTTTTTTATTCTTTTCTAATTTATATTCACAAATTACTATATAAATTTGATTTACATCTCAAAGACATGAATGATGTTCGTAAGCCTAAATGACATAAATGTTCTTTATGAAAATTCATCACCAGAAGGGGGACAACCACACTTTGCTACCAATTGTTGATGATTTCTAAAAGTTATATTTTCTAACCAAAGTCTACTTCAAAAAATTAATGTATAAAAAAAAACTTTATCAAAGAAGATTTTATCATAGCAAGAAGTACTGTGCTCTCTAAAACCATAACATTCTCAGCTGGTGCCAGATACATTTACTTTTTTTTTTTGCAATAAAAAAATATTAATGTTGCTATATATTAAGACTTAAAATTATACCTTTATAAACAAATACGATAAAATACAGATTTGAATAGATAAATTTTCATTGCAATAATCATTTTAGCCATCCATCACATGTGATTCACTAGTCTTGCAGTAGTTTTTTAATTTGATAGCAGAAAACTGCCTTGATATCAGTCTTTGTGTCAGTTTTAAGGATCTGAAATTTATTTATTTCTGTGTTATATGGAAGAGTCTTGAATCATTAGATAGGTATGTCTGGAAAACCAGATGGGCCTAGACATGAAAAAAATATTGAAGATCAGTTCTGTTATATGATGGCTAACCACAGTAGTTCTTTTCCAGAATATTTTTAAAAGAATATATTCTCCTGAAATGTTGTGTGTTTGGTGTAGTTCTGTCAAACCTCATTCCTTGGGTATAATCTTTTAAATCCCATTGCTGCAGCATATATAATACGTAGCTTCAATTGCACTCTCTCTGGGGTTCTAGTTGGAAGTTTTAGTGTTCCCAGCAATGTTTTTCTAAGCAACAATTATTTAGAACAGATTTTTAATCCCCCCCAATTACATGCTTTTCAGTCTTGTAGAAATTGCAGTGCACTATATGTAGTTTTTCAGCTGTTGTATGTCTTAAAAACTTTGAACTAACTATTTCATGTAAACTTCTTTGAAACTGACTGTTTTATGTAAATTTTGATTAATAATGCAGAAGAATTTGTTTTGTAGTTCGAAGTTGAACCAGAGATAGTGTCTAGATCATTAATTTGCAATAGAAACATACAGTCTGATTTAAAAGTAGCTGCATGTCATTATTTTAATCAGAATATGGTTATAATATTAAATTTTATGCTTGTTTTTGTGTAATATAATAGTTTAAATTTAATCATTGTTTAATTTTCAAAACCATGACTAGTATGAATACTACTACAATGTAATACAGTACGAAGTGCATCTAGACCAAGAACACATCTGATTGGAAATTGAGTGAAGCTGATTTTTAAAGCAAACAGCTGACAGCCTTCAGCCATTTTTTATGAACTTCAGTTTGCCATCTGACATTTACTAAGAGCTTCCAGGCCTCAGTTAATTCTGGCAAAAATAGTGATTGCCTTGAACAACAATTGTGAACTGCCAAAATTGTCACTGAATTAGTAATATCCCTTAGAATTCGGTAGTCCACAGTAATATGCAACTTTATCCTATGGCATTCAAAGTGATATTAGATAGAGTATATTCACACTGTTTAAGCACACCAAAAATCTTGATTATCATATTTATGTAGAATATATTGCAATTTCGAGAAATTGAAGTCACTAAACAACAAGTATGGAACATTTACAGATAAGTGCATTAGTTACAAAAATTCATATTAGCATATATTAGTAATTTTAATGAAACATATAAAGGAATCATTGAGCATTATCATCTATTTGAAATAAAAATCTGAAAATTTTAAACAGTTGCATTGAATAAACAGGTCTAGGATGAAACTCTGAAGTTCTTTGTTTTGGGAAGGGAAACACCCTAATATATATTTTATCCAAGATTATGAAAAAAAAATATATTGCTAGAAATGTATTGAGAAACTTGGTGAAATATTGTCAATGCAGGTTTCTAAAGGTTAAGTCATTTTGTACGAGTATTTTAATCAACTCAGTATTCTGGATTAGGATTCTGTCTCTGTTTGATATATACAAAAGATCTCATGCAGAGTATTCAGTATCTTCAAATTTTCATGCAGTGGTTATACTGCAGGTAAGTTTTGAGTGTTTGAGCATCAGACTTCTTTGTTTTCATTTTATGGGTCTGTATATTAGAAGTCAGAATTACTTTCTGTTTTAGGTTTCTTATTTTCCCCCCAGTAATTATGAAAAACTCAATCTGCCTAAATTATTCTATTTTTTGTAAATAATGCTAATTTTTAATTCACTTTTGTGCAATTTAAATTATGAATTGTGAATTTAAAAATATATAGTCAGTAGGTTTTTATGGCACACTGACCATTTTTTAATTAAAAAAAACCCACTAAACTATGTAATTTAGTTTTAAGGATGTGTAGGTTTGATGTCACAATACACTGGATAGTGTGCACCCTACTCAATAGAAGAACCTTGAGCACTATTTGGCATCATTTTGTCAAATTAGATAAAAAAAAAAAAAGGAGAATGCTGGTATTGTCGCAAATAATTATCTGTTCTTTGGGATCTGCCTCCAATCTAAAAATTTATTTTTACGCTGTGTTTTTCCCTCGGTAATTATGAAAAAGTCAATCTGCCTAAATTATTCTATTTTTTGCAAATAATTCTAATTTTTAATTCACTTTTGTGCAATTTAAATGAGGAATTGTAAATTTAAGCAACAAAATATCAATTGTAGTAATAAAATAATATAATTTTTAACAAAAGCGAGTTTAGTTTGCATTATTTTTAACCTTTAGCATTTTTAATTCCAGAATTTTATTGTTCTTCTATGTAGAAAGGTTGTTTTTTAGGGAATCTCAAAAGTACAGTTGAAAGAAATCAGTCCAGAATTTTGTTGATTCCAGCGATCTCACTCCATGTACAATTCTTTGTGCTTTCCCTCCTT
>KK112177.1:536260-556427 GCA_000611955.2 Stegodyphus mimosarum
TGAGTGCATTCAAGGTCATTTGTAGTGAGCGATGAATTGTTAAAAAGAACTGATTCACTTTTGAGGAGGAATGGCTCCAATCTGATCCCTTAAAGGATTGGGTTTCGCCCATCTTTACGACCAACTGCTAGATAATATACAGCAGTAAACCCAATGAGGCAGGCTCCATTAACATTAGATTTATCATGTGCTCCATACACTGCGAAAAAAAATGGGATAGTACTATATCTCCCATTCTACTGAACCAATTGACAAAACTTTTGAGGAGGAATGGCTCCAATCTGATCCCTTAAAGGATTGGGTTTCGCCCATCTTTACGACCAACTGCTAGATAATATACAGCAGTAAACCCAATGAGGCAGGCTCCATTAACATTAGATTTATCATGTGCTCCATACACTGCGAAAAAAAATGGGATAGTACTATATCTCCCATTCTACTGAACCAATTGACAAAATTAAAATTGCATTTTTCATGTCTCGAAAGTGTGACTTAGGATCTATATTAGATTTATATATAGCGTTACTCTAACATAGGTATTTTGACACGAAATCCAACATTTTGTAAAATAACATGCCAATTTTTTTCCAAATTTCGACTCTACGACTCAAATTATGCCTAGATATTAAATTTTGTAATTTTTGCTGAGAAATTTATGGAGAAATTTAAAAATTTATCTTTGCGGATTTTTTCAGTTTGCTCCAAGAATAATTCACGTGGCGAACTTCTTAATGTATAGCAATCTATTTTCATTTCCTTTTTTCATTGTCCATGAGCGGAAAAAAAGACATTGTTCATACTTTCAAATAATTTTAACAGAGTGTGTAAACCACATTTTCGCTATTATCGCTTATAATAAACACACCAAATATCAAAGCGTGCCCAAATGTAAATTCATGTATATCAGGAAATTCTGAATAAAAAACTCTTAATTTTTTGCAGGTGTGCTGAGAAATACATCTACTTTAAGATGATGGCAAACATTTTATAGGTTATAATTCAAAATTTTTTTCGAAAATTTTTTTTAAATTATTTAAAAATACAAATTTAAATGATAAATCATAAAAAGTTGGCGAATTTTATTTGGAATGAGAACCATAAAGGAAGAATCAAGTAAGTTTAATAAAAAAAAAGATATTAATAAATATACACCAAATTCAGTTAACATTGAGGAGCTAAAATTTTGAGAGCTATTTCTTTAAAAACTACTCATGCGCTTTTTACAAAACTTGGCAGTTTGACATAATTTGAATCGTAGAATCAAAATATGGAAAAAAATTGGCATGCCATTTCAGAAAAAGTCCGATTTTGTGTCAAAATACCTATATTAGAACAATGCTATGTATAAATCTAATACATATCCTAAGTTGTGCTTTCGAGACATGAAAATTGCAGGTTTTATTTCGTCAATCAGTCCAGTAGAATTGGAGATACAGAACTGTCCACCCCCCCTTTTTTTTGTGCAATGTACATACTATTCTTGGGTCTAAAGTCTTTCTCCTTACCTACTTTAGCATTCAGATCACAAAGTGAATGTTTAATATCATTAAATGGACAGCTCCTAAAACATTCTGAGAGCTCTTCATAAAATATATCGTTCTCTTCATCTTCCTTGACCTTGGTAGGGGCATGTGCATTAGTAATGCTATTACTGAAAAATCCTTCCCTAAGTAACTTGCATAATCTTGGCATTATACCCCCAAGATCCATAATAAGATATTTTACTTTAATATTTACCAAGAAACCAGCTCCTTGTAAGTGCTTTTTTGTCATGACAGCTATAGATCAATATATGAGATTTCTTATCAACTGTTCCCTGCCCAGCCCCTCTCAATTCCTGGACTGCTGCAATATTTACTTTGTACCTATGAAGTTGCTAAGCTCATGCAGAGTTGTAGAACCATAGAGGGAACAAGCATTCCATGAACCAAAAATCAAGTCCTTAATCCTTTTCTGAGTTTGACCACAAGAAGGACTTTGGATATTTTCTAGTTCAAAACGGGGTAGGATTGTTAGTCCCACACCCAACCTGGAGGACCAATCCCCTGATATAATCCCCAGAGGCGGGGTGCCTAGCTTTAGCTCTGTACGTTGGATACCTATTTTAATCACCTCTTATGACATGCATGAGCTACATTCGGACAATGGTTTCATACCCAAAAAATTTTTGTTTATATACAATGAATGCATCAAATGAATAACTATAAATATGCAAAAATAAATAAATAAATGTAAACCAGTTGCTTTTGCTATTAATATAAACAGATAGTGTTTTCATTCCATAAAGAGTAATTGTAATGATTTAAGATTGCAATTTGTAAGCAATATTATATAACATTCTATAACAATGACTGATAATCTGCGTTATTAAGTACAGTTACGTGTTTCATGATACCACAAATTTCTGATTTAAATGTGTTCAATTTTGTAACTTTACACTGTATTCAAATTTACTGTACTTTTCCTTGTATAAGCCAGGAATTTTTTGAACTAAAGCTAAATTATGAGGATCAAAATAAAGTTTGATATAAATATCAAACTAAAGTTATATTATAAGGATCCACTAATTTTGCAGAAAATATAGGTACTTTTCCATTACCAGGTGCAAGCAGTAAATTACAAAGAAAGCACATTTTTTTAATTTCTTCAGTTTATATGAAGTTTATGGAAAAAATAAATGAAATGAATCGGTGATAACACAATAATACACACAACTTCAAAAATAATGAAGTTGTGTGTATTATTGTGTTATCACCGAAGCAAAAAATCTAATGTTAACGTACATTAGACTGAAAATAACCAAAATGTACACCAGAAATTATAGTAGAATACTGTAAATAGAATACTGCACATAAGAATTACAATTGAAAAGGAAAGTTACTTTAATCTTTTAGCTTACTTTTCGAGTGTTTTGAATGCAACTTTTGTGGAAAAAGGAAAAAAAAAGTTCATATAAATTCTTCTAAATCTGTGTCAGGACTCATTTCCATATAGTTAATAAAATTTACATTCACTCATTGGGATGTCTGGATGCATACCATCAGCACTTTCTGTGCTAGAATTTTTGTTCTCTTGTATAAAATCATCCTTCCTGCTGGAGCAGCACTTTTTAAAAGCTTGAACTATAGAACTCCAGCTGAAATTTCTAGGTGTGCATCTTTTATTCAGTGTGCAAACTGTCACTAAACATACTTTTTTTTAAATTTCTGATTATGAGTACAAATATAATATGTTATTTCTGGTCTATTGCATGAAGCATGATTTTACCACTTCTGTTGATACTTTATGAGGTATTTCTTCCGCCTTCTTCACGTGGTGTAGTGGTCAGCACACTCGGCTCGTAACCTAGAGGTCCGTGGTTTGATTCCCGACAAAGGCGTTGCTCATTTTTCATGCCTCCTGCTTCGAAATAACCTAATGACTCTACAACTTGAGCTTTCCAGAACTTCTTTTGTGGTAATCTGTGGTAAGTAAATCATTAGAAACGGGAGCATGAGAAGGTTAAGAAAAGGAAGTGACCCAAACCCAATGTCACAATATTTAGTTCCTTCTGAGAAGAAAGGAGCTATGAGCAGCTCAGAAAAGGCAGGTATTATTTATGTGGTGCAAGGGAAGAGAAGCAGGTTTCAATTGGTTCTAGTATATCAGTGCTGAAGTTTGCTGCTGGAAGCTTATTGATCGACTCTTGGTTGATCAGCTGAAGACTAAGAGTTCATGAGGAGGTTGTGCTTGACAGGACATGTGATCCTGAATGAGGCTGCTGTCATGAGGTCAGGAGTTGCAAATGAGGTTCCTACCGAAAGTTAGCCTTTGCAGTCATAAAATTCAAAATTACTCAAAATATGCCCATAAATAAATGAAAGTAATTAAGTCCTGTATGCAAATTAGGTACAAAATGTACAGGTGCATTTGTTGTAGTAGCAAAATCCTTGTACTAATCTGACGTTTAGGTGATACAATTCTCGTCTTCTAGGAGATGAGGTGCAAATATTCACTGGAATTTGTTGTTCTCCGGTATTTCATACTGAAAGGTAGACAAGTAATTAAAAAGCTGGCAGTGTATTGTTTTCATGTCATTTAAGGTGCAAAGGATTCTGTTCATTCTTGGGATTTTGAGATCATTATATAGGATTTGAGTGCTAACTGCATGAAGAACATTCATTATAATTCGTAGTACTTGATTTTGTATCATCTGCTGTGTTTTGATGTTATTTGTCATAGCTTTCATCTATGCGGGAGAAACGTAGGTAATTATTGGTCTGATAACTGCAAGGTAGATATGTCTCTTGCTTTTGAGGCATAGGGTCGAGTACTTCACTGTGAGAGGGTACAGGCTATTAGTTATTTTGTTGACTTTGGGGTTTGTTGTTGTTACAAGGGTTGTGTGGGCACTCAAAGTAAGAGTTGGATTCAAGGTAATTCCCAGATAATTTACAGTTAGAACTTAAGGGATAGAATCATTGAAAAGCTTGATTTCACTTTCTCTGTGCCTCTAAATTTTGTTTCTCTGTATGAGAGTTAGCTGGGTTTTGGTCGCATTAATACTAATGCATTATTCTGGATTAGCTGGATATATTTAAAAAATTTTTTCCAGAATTAAAAGAATCGTCGTTGGCATGTGGTGTTTTAGTTTACAGACATTTGATTGGTAAACATTCCATCCATTTTACCTTATTGGCAACATATTTGGCCTCCTAGAAACACTTTTGAACTTTACAGGACTTCCTTTTTTTTTCCTCCATATTCACATTTCACATACATTTTGAATGCTGGGTAGATTTATAAAGAAAAAACACACTCTCAACTTCTATTCGGGAATATATTGCTGCATGTGTATGGGTTCATAATAAATTTAAAATTTATTTTTACCAAATAAAAGCACTTCAGAGTTCTGGAATTTTCTACAGAAATACTCCTACAGGTATTCACAGTATCGTAGAGTGCAGCTAGTAGTTCCACTTTAAACTACTAAGCATGTTAAACACAATGCAAAGTAAAGTGCACCTAAAAAAGCCACCCCAGAAATATCTCCGATCTCACAATAAATTAACAGCTTGCAGCAATAACAACAGCAACAACTGAGAGCAGATACTCTCTCGGCCCATTGAAAATACAACACCAAGAAGGAGTGGTTCAAAACTTATGCAAATATCAGGGTAGGCACACGTTGAAGTTATAAAGGGAGGAACCTGAAGAATGTTCATTTTCATGCTGTTCTTTCTGCTAGGGAAATCATCGTAGAAAATTTGTTCTTGTGTCAGAGGGTTCCTGGTTTTACATTTTTAATGTTGGATAGACAGGGTTGCCATGCTACCTGGAAAAATGGAAAAAGTCTGGCAATTTGAAAATTGACCGAAAAATTCAGGGAAAAGTCAGGGAATTTAAATATTTTAGTCAAAATCTGGAAAAGTCAGGAAATTTCATACAGCAATCTCCAAAAAAAAAGGCAAGTTTTCCGCCAGCATTGGAAGCGATCTTGGCACGCGTGAGCATCACTCGGGCAGCTGGCATAGAGCCAATTTTTGCAGCTCCAATCAAATTGTCTTTTAGAAAGGCAAAGCAAGTTTCCAGTAACCTCAAGAATCGAGAGACTAGTATGCACATGTGCAGTGCATATAGAACTAAAGAAAATACGTATTCTTACATAAAACAAAATGTTTTTAATCCCAGTATATGGTACTGTGGAGGTTAGAATAGCCTCCATGTATTCTATTCTAACCTCCATGGGATTTGCCGTACGTTACCTCCCATACACACGGGATTTGGCGACAGTATGATGAGCAGTAAACAGGTCATTTTGGTGTTGGTGGTAATTTTAAAATCATGCAAGGCCGATCGTATAATAGGATTTTACCACAAAATCTTTTAAACATTTTTTTTTCTTTTAATAAATGCCTTATTTGTTATTTTGCAGTAATATAAAAAAAATTTAAAGTCAATCAATTCCTACTTAGGTCAACAAAGAAAAATTTTTTAAATAAAAAAAAATTAATATGTGAAATAAATGTATTAACATCAAGTGTCATCCACTACAAATTTTAAAAAAATGTATTTGAACTTCAGTGGATGAGTAAAAAGTATTTTATTAACGATTGAAAATTAATTGAGCAAAATATTTTTTTAAAGTCAATTCCTACTTAGGTCAACAAAGAAAAATTTTAAAAAAAGAAGAAATTAAATTTAAAATTTTTAATATGTGAAAACACCGTATTAACATCAAGTGTCATCCACTACAAATTTTAAAAAATGTATTTGAACTTGAGTGGATGAATAAGAAGTATTTTATTAATGCTTGAAAATTTGAACAAGATATAGGGAGAGTGTGAGCTAATAGTAGGAATTTAAAAAATGGTAATCAGTCATCTAGGCTAACTATTTAATATAACTATAGTCTCCAAAATATCGTTGATTATTGTAATTCAGTTTTTAATTATTTTAATGATATTCATATCATTTAATGTTGTTTCTTTTCAGGAAAAATGCCAAAGAAAATTTCAGGAAATTTTCTTTGGCATAATCCTAAAATTAATTCTAGCTGTATGATGACATAACATTACGAAATTAATTCAGATAATTCTTGCTTATGTATGCTGCTAAATAAGTATAAAATACCTAAATTTATTTAATAATATCATTAAATAGATTTCTTTCTTTCGTTTAGCTGCAAAATGTTTGCACAAAAAAGGACATTTTTAAATCCACATTGGGCAAATTCTAATCTCAATCTTCAGTGGAGAAAATAGCTCCTATTATAGTGATAATAGTAATGCTTTGGGGATTATGTATTACATATATAAGTCATGTGTAATTGGCAAATTTTTGTGTTTTCAAGTGGTACCATAATTAATTTACCTCTTAGCACAGCCAAAGTGCATTATGCGAATAGACTGGAATTTTCTTAAAACACACGTGGAAAATCTGGAAAAGTCAGGGAATTTCATTCTCCTGTTTGAGTGGCAATCCTGGATAGAGTAGTTTTCAACTAGCCGGCGAGACATTCTTAGTACTTTCTGCTTTTCGAAATTATTAAAAAGCATTATGAGGGTCGAATTGCAGTTACAGCTAATACAGTGATCAGTTACATTATTCAATTACAATACTTATTATGGTCAGTTACATTTATTCAGTTATGATACTTATTATGGTAACACAGAAACTGGACAAAATTTCGGCAAATGCTCCCCAAGTATGACGACAAAGTAAATCTCCAAAACTGTTATCAGCTTGCCGTTATCTCCCATTTATTCTGTTAAATGGACTTCCCCCTGTTTTCTTACTTTTCCAGCATAGCATCTTGCTTTAGATTTTTCGCATTACATTACACAGAAAAATACAATAACTTCACATATAATTGCACAAAAAATTAGCTATCTATGTACAAAATTCGTAACGTTGCCCTTTCCCAGGGACTGCAAGTCCTGGGCAGTACAATCCCTGTACAGGAAGCCATATTTACGGCTAAGAAAAATCAGTGTAATACTAAAACAATAATTTTAGTAAATAATAAATCAAATACTAAATTTATAAGTGAGTTTACAAATTTAGAAATAAATAGGACTTAGTATCTATTTACATGATAACACTATGGTGAACAACGTACTGTAGCCATAGTAAAGGGCTAGCCTATCCTAATGAATGGCTTTAGGCTTAGAATTTGGCGATTTACAGATCCGAACAGTGCCGTTATTCAGCCTGTTTACGACTGTGTAACGACCATCTCAAGGTGACTAGTTTAGGAGAGTGTCCTTTCTGTCAAATCGGATTCCACAACCACACCTTGTCACCTTCATTGAATCAATGTCCTGTAGCTCTCGCTCTCGTGTCATATCAGATCTTCCATCTTCTCTGTCGCTAAGTCGCTCTCGCACAAAATTGTGCATCACTTCAACCCATGCTTGGAGATCTTGGATGTACTCCTCAGGCGATGAAGGCGTATCCTGAGCATGACCAAACAGGAGATCACAAGGCAGATGAAGGTCACGACCGAAGAGTATCTGGGATAGGGAATGGCCAGTATTCTTGTGGACAGCACTGTGATAGAGCAATAAAAGCAGCAGTAACTTCTTGTCCAGTCCTGTTGGTTTCTGGAAACCACCAATGAAAGGTTACTCAAGATAGTTCAATTAAACCTTTCTACCATGCCGTATGCATGGGGATGTAAAGGTGTCATTTGGGTTTTGTCAGTGCCGAGTAGCTTGCCAAGTTCTTTAATTACAGCTGATTCATAATTTCTTGATTGATTGGAATTTAACTGAAGATGCACTCCAAGCTTGGAAATCCAGTGCTGTATCATTACCTCTGCTAATGCGACAGCCTCTTGATCAGGAATAGAATACGCTTCAGGCCACTTGGTGAAGTAATCAATGACAACAAAGATGTACTTGTTGCCATCAGCAGTTCATGGCAGAGGTCCCAGGATGACAAAGGCGATTCGTTCAAAAGGTACTGCTACTTTGTAACGTTGCAGCTTGTCTTGGCTGCATTTCTTCAGTCCTTTCCGACCTGCACTGATGTTGCAAGATTGATACCAATTTTGTAAATCATTCTTTGGATTACTTCAGTACAAGCGTTCTCAAACTCTCTGCAAAATCTTCATTATTCTGAAGGGACTTGTGTTAGGGCTGCTATGTAATTCTTTAAGGATATTTGGGATCTTGGAAGTATCAGCTGCCATTGGAAAGTCTTTTCATCATCCGATTAGAATTTTCGGTACAAAACGCCGTTTCAAATATGGAGTGAGCTGCAGAAAGCCCAGTATTGTTTTGTCTTAGAACTATAGATCGAAATGTCTTGCTAGGTAGGTTTTATGTTTGAAGACTCCATTAAGTCAATTATGGGTTTAATGCCACCATCTGCCAACTGATCTCGTCTGATAAGACCAGTTATCTTATGCCGAGTAGCTTCCCAAGTTCTTATCTCACTTTGTCACTCCATGGGTCTTGTCAGCCGATGCTGAATTTCTAACTTGCTGTGGGACTGGATTCAGTAGCTCCTGTTTCTCTTCGACTCTGGTACAATATCAGCAGCTTTCTGAGCAGGGTCTTCCAAACAAGCCATTGGCGTTTGCAAATGATGATCCCTTCCAGTGATGGATAGATATGTCCTCAGAGGCTGAATACAGTTCATTATTCTTAGAAGTCTAAGGAAAAATACTATTTCTATAGAAAGTCCAACCCAAGCATGAAAGGATTTGTAATGTCTATCATGTATGCCATGTGACAGTAGGCGACACTTCCAAACGTGATGTTTATATTTAACTTCTCATCAATTTCGATGGAGCGAAACACAGGATGGCATCTAAATGAGTTCATCTTCAAACTTTTAAGCTAAATCTTTTCAAATGATGGTAACATTGGCTCCCGTATCTATGGTCATGTTGCAATGAACTCCATTGATATGCCGCTTAATGAAGAATCCATTATTACCGCCATACACTGTAGAAATCTAAAATGCTCTAAAGTGGGACTTCTCATTGTCTTTCAGACTGTTTCATTATATGGCCACTAATTTGTTTGCCGCGTCGTTGAATGGTCTTATTTTCCATGCCTGCATTTCCTTCATATGTAGCCTTCAGCACTTTAGGCATGGTTTCTTGTCACTCCTATTCCATCTGAAGGCATTGACTTGTCTGTTTAAATCATGTTTTCCGTGCCCTGGGGTGTTCTGCAGTTTCTTCGTACATGGTCTTCAGCGCCACATTTCCAACACTTTGGAGTCACTTTCTTCTCACTTCTATTCTGCATCAAGGCATTTACGTCTCAGGTTAAATCATCTAAATGAGCACTCTGTTGATCCACTGGCTTTTGTACTTAATCATCTCTAATTGAGTGGCGGTCTCTATGAATTGAGGTGTCTCGAATAGCATGGCATACATTAGAGCACTTTTAATATCCTTGACATCTGCCATTTGCAGAGCTTTCTGTCTTTCAGGGTCCCAGATGCCATCGATGAAGTTCTGCAATTAAAGGATTTCCCTTGTTTCTGTTGGGCTCTTTGAAAATCCAAGATGAGACAGCCTTTCAACATCAGTGGAGAGCTCCTGGAGTGTTTCCGTGGGCTGCTGTTGGCGGGATCTTAACTGAAGCCTGCTGTAGTCTTTTAAACATTTCTCCTCAAAGTACAGCTCCAAAGCGCTGTATAGGGCTTTGAAGTCTAGCCTCTGGTTTTTGGAAAGAGTTTGAAGGATATCCGCTGCATCTGCTTTCAGAGAAGAGACAAGATGACAGGCCCCATTCATTCGCTTCCTCAACTATAGAAAATAGTGTCTTATACACTTGCTAGGTGGTCTTACTATCATATGTGGATAGCTTTAGAGAGACAAGAAGTCTGGAAAATTTTTAAAACTATCAGAATTGCTTCCTGCTGTTGATATGAATTTCTTTAAGATGTCAACTTCTTTGATAACAGCAGAAACTCTGTAATCGATTTGTTGTTCCATGGCAGAAACTCGCTTTTCTATTTGTTCGACAGAAGAATCTCTTTCTTCACTTTGTCTGACCTTATTTTCAACTGTGTCTGTTCTTCCTTCCATAGCCTCAAGTTTGTTTTCTGTTATGCAGGTATTCTCATTTCATTTCCTCTCAGCCTGCTTCAATCTTTTCTTGACTGGCTTTCATCTGTTCTTTAACAGAGTTGACTGCACCTTTATCTTTTCTTGGAATGCAGCGAAGGCAGTCATGAGCTGTCTTAGTTGCTCTTGTCACCAACATTCAATCCCACTTCTGACGCCAGAAACTGTTGCACGCATACGGGTTCATAATAGTTTGAATGCATACAGGTCCAATGCTATGTTAATGTAATTTATTTTTATCAAATAAAAACTCTTCTAAGTTCTGTAATTTTCCATAGAAATACTGATACAGGTGTTCACAGTATCACAGTGTACAATTATTAATTACACTTTGAGCTACTAAGAACGTTAAATACAGCAATATGTAAACACACCTAAAGAGAAAGCCAACCCGGAAATAATACCGATCTCACACTGAACTAACAACAGCAACTAAGGATGCTGTCATGGTCTTATAATAGTTTTCAACCGACCGCCAAGATATTCCTAGTACTTTCTGCTTCTTGAAGTTACTCGAAAGCAGTATGAAGGTCGAATTATGCTTGCAGCTAATACAATGATCAGTTATATTTATTCATTACATGTATTCAACTACAATACTTATTATGGTGATACAGGGGCCGGGCAAAAATTTCAGAAAATGGTCATCGCTTTTGGTCATAAAATAAGTTACCAAAACTGTTGTCAGCTTGTCGATATCTCGCCAAATTACAGATACCCCTTTAGTCAAGGCTAAATGGACTTGTCCCTGTATTCTTACTTTTCCGGCATGGCTTCTCTCTTTAGATTTTTCTCTTTACATTACACAGAAAAATACAGCAATTTCACATATAATTGCCCTAAAATTACCTATGTGCAAAATCCGTAATAATATGGTATTAATTTTGTTTTTAGTGAAATTTCTTTCTTTCCATTTAGTTTTTGACATAACTGCATTTTAGTGTATGTTATATTTATGTATTTATGTTGATTGTTTACAGTTGAGAGATATATGTTAAAAAGGTAATACAGAAATCCGCAATGCTTGGGACCAGAGGTTGTGGGGATTTTAGGATTTTGCAGATTTCAGGACTTGATAAATCATAATATTCAGACTAAAAGTGCAAAATAAACAATTCATATTAGATACATTTAATTAAAATATTATATATATTATTACAATAATATACATATACATTATTACATTATTTTATTATATGTGCCAAATTATAATTGTATTAAATGCATTAAGGACATGTACAATCAAAACATACAAAAATAATGCATATTAATAAAGCATAAAAGGTTTCTTTTCTTTCTTTCTTTTTTTTAAAGATGTTTCAAACATTTTTCTAATAATCTACTTGCTGTGGCGAGTTCAAAACAGAGCCAATGATTTCATCATTGGTCATCTGATATGCCAGTGTTGGCTCATCTGAATGCATCATCCATATTAAAAACCTGTTCTGGGCTAAGATTTTCTTCCGCCACTAACATAAAATTCATCAATAAATTCCTCTGCAGTATCTTTATCTGCTAAAAGTTTTTCCCCCATATGCTTTCACATTCCCTGCTTAAATCTGTTCAGTCAACGACTGCTGAAATTGCAGTGCTCCTCTGTTTTTAAACCAGCATAAATCTGTTTTCCTTTTTCTCTCAGGAACAGTCCTGAAATTGGTACCCAATTACTCCGCCGCTGCCAGAACCACTTGTACAAGACAGCATTGAGGTTTTCCGATTTTGCCTCGTGCAAAGATTTCAAGTTTCAGATTCCAGTGTTAGAATCACTGTTGCTGTCAAATTTCAACAGTTTTTCTTTATTTTTCCTTATATCATACATGGTCCGTGTCACAATTCCATATGATTCTGCTGTAAACCGAGGAGTAGTACCTACCTCTCTATCTTTTGCAAAATTTCCACTTTTTCCATTAACGTCGATGCAACATGTTTACATTTTTCGTTGCTGCAGTAAAATCATGAACTTATTTCTAATCTGTCATTGTATTAAAAAATGCTGAAATTTAAAATATTTTTAATTTATTCACAAAATGTCAAGATAAAAGAAAAGCAGCATTAAACAATCTTGTGAAATAACAAATCTTAGAAAATATGACAACGTGAATCATGAACTTGAGTGAATCGTCTGCTTTTTCACCTTGATGCAGATTGGACGGGAAAAAACTTTTACTGTGATGTGAATAATTTAGTATTTCCATCATGACTCATCATTATTCGGTAATTATGATGTTATTATTGGATAAGTATTTCTGCTTTGGTATTTCATACTCCATGTTGTGGTTTGAGACTCTATAAATTGAATGTTTATATTTTGAGAGGCAATGCAGATTTCAGGTTGGCGGATTTTCGATATTTAACTGTAGTTTAGTTTTCCATTTTCTATTAGATGCATCTTAATCCTTTGTTAAATTAATTTTTGTATCATATTATTTTTTGTGTGAATGAACACTGATGGGGAAAAAAATTAAACTAGCAACTACAAAAACTCATTTACTGTCAATGTTTTTGCAGGTAATGACATGGAATTTGCACAAGATCTTTATTTTCTCATGCCTGACTTATCTTCAAAATGCAGAATTACTTCAGAAAATAAAATATTTCTGAAAAAAAAATTCATTTAAATGAAAACATAAGAAATGTGATAAAATGAGGTAGAGCTGAGTTGGTGTTACAATTTTTTATAGATACATAGAAAAAAATAAGGTCTGTGGTCATGTTTGACTGAAATGCGAGCTAGCAATTTTCAATGCTGTGTATTAGATTATCCAGAAGGTCCTGCATTAAAGAAATCTTTTCATAAAAGTACTTTGAAGCTGCTATAGAGTGCTTTTTGGCAGTGCTGCAAGTTGGCATCTTTTATCCCCACATATCCAGAGAAGGTGTGGACGACTTCATGCCTTCAGTTTCTTTGATCTCAAGGTACTCAGTCTTTTATGCAGCTCTATGATGACAAGCGTTACTGTTTGTTAGGAAGAAGTTATAACTGATGGTACCTCTAAAGAAATTGACATAAGGATCAAGAACTTCATCTGAGTATACTTCATCATTCATAGTTACATTGTTAGAAATGTATTTGTCAGTATGGCCATTCAAAATGATGCCCAATATACTATGATTCCACTACTTTTTTATCGATGCTTTTCACAGGCGTTTTCAGGCTTGTTGCATATATTTTGTTTACTCCAAATTGTAACATATCTGAAATCATTCTCAAACGAGAACTATCAATTAAAGAGAAATCGACTTCAATCTCAGGTATTGCAACTGCTTATGCTCTGTTTGTTCACTTCTACAACTAGGCATATTTTGCAGCCTGAAGTAGTGTGACACAAATCATAGGTTTCCTTCCATATAGCCTTCTTTTAGCACCCTGTCAGTCATATTATATCTGGAAAGTTCCTGTAGCTGCATTGAACTCACTTGCAGTTTTGACTAATCCTGGTTTCTTATTTCTTTTAGCAATCATTGCTAAATAAGGAGAGTAAGTTGTATCATTTTTCTGACCTTTCTCTGTTAACATCATCTATCAACAGTGTCTTTAAACCGTTTCCAGATTTTTGACTAAAATCTTTTGGCTACCTTTCAAGGTCTTTACAGGCTTGTGATAATGTTGTCTGGATAAAAAAGTATTTATTAAAGAAAATGCAAAAAGTAAGAAACTCAATTGTCATTGTTAATTGACTTTGTTATAAATGCAGTGTAATATTCAGTACAGGAATACCTTGCTTAGTACTGTTAATTGGTTACTCTAAAGTGCCACTAAATGAATCTGCATCGAGTGAAACATTATGTCTGCAGGAAAATTAGGGACTTGTTCTTATCAAATTTTGTTAAATCAGAAATATTTATGTATTTATCTAAAATTAATGGAAAATATTAAAAGGATTAAACATGCAATATGTAGTGGATGACATTTATTGTTTGTTTACAAAATCAAAAATAAAAACATTGTTTTTTAACTAGAAAATCATTCAAAGTTTTTCACACCATTTTTTTTCCCTTTATTCATCATGTGATAACAAAGAACTGCATTTTTTAAGTTTTGCCTTGTTTCAAGGCTCCTATTTTCATTTGGATCATTTTCTTCAATCAGTTCACATACTCTTCCAGTGGCATTGAATATTCAGTATTTTTCAACATGAAGATTTTCTATATTTGCATATTTTCTTCAGTTTGACTTTCTTTTTCATAAGCCCATTCTACTTCTCTATTGATGAGAGATTAGTCATCAAGAGGCTGAGATTCCGTCCAAATACAGTCCATGATATTGGCAACATCCATTGAGTCAAAGCCTAAATCAGGTCTCAGTTTTATTACTCTTTGAGATTGTATCCATTTGAAAATTGAAGCTGCAAAAATCATTAGTGCTATGAGGCAAAACATATTTCTACATGCTTTTCATATTATTTTTATTCTCTTTGTTCCATGCATGTCCAATATTTTCAGTAGCATTTCGAATATTTTAATTTTTCCAAAATGTGATCAAAAAAGGAGCGTTTGCACTAGAAGTTGCTATGATAGCCTGTGAAAGCTTCTTTCTTTATGAAAACCTTAAATTTTGAAATAACCCCTTGATCCATGGGTTGTAACATGGAGGTAGTGTTTGGGGGAAGAAGTGAGTTATGACATTATTACAAAAATTAGGGAGTCCAGTAGGATGACCTGGTACATTGTTTAATAACAATAATGCTTTAAATGCTATGTTTTGTTTTTCACAGTAATTTTTAATGAAGAAATAAAATAATTTTTAAAGCAAGTTTCAAACATTTTTTTAGCAACCCAAGCCAGTCTTAATATGCCAGTACATAGGTAATGAGTTTTTAGCATATCCCTTTTAAGCGCATGGGCTTCAGTTTGACATCTCCAAATGCATTTTCTCCTAACAATAAGGTATTCCGATCCTTTGATGCTTTGAAGCCTGGGTGAGCCTGCTCTTTTTCTGACAAATAAGTTCTAGAATCCAGCTTTTTCTAGTATAACCCTGTTTCGTTTGCATTAAAAATTTGTGCATTAAGATAGTCTTCTTCTTCAATAATTTATTTTATATCTGGGAATTTTGATGCTGCTTCTTTAAATGTTGCCAGTCTTAATATGCCATATTTTAGCACTTTCAACCACAATTAGAACATAGTGAATCAGTGCTGAGCATTTTTTTAAAGCAAAGGAACCACCCATGGTTTGCTTGGAAATTTTCATCAGTTTTGTTTTCAGACTGTTTTTGTTTAAAAGCAGAAAAAAAAACTTAATGCTTTTGCTTGAATGTTTAGTTGACTTAAGGGAAATCTTTTTTTTTTGTTGTTGTTGTTGTTACAATCCTCAATCCAAAGTGAAAGAAGTCTTTCCATATTTGACATCAAAGGACTTCATTGTCGTAGAAATTTCTTGGAAGCAAAAGAGTTTGTAACCATTCCATACTCCTTATATTTCTCTTTATCTTTCACAATGTTTTGAACTGAAAACTCATTACTTTTGTTACCTTTTGAAATTTTGGCGTATGATGCACCGTCCTCATGAATTTTAATAATTTCTAGCATGTCTTGTAAATTTAGTAGTTTAAGCTTGTTTGTTTTTTCACAACTAGTATCAGATTTTCATTTCTCATTCATTATAATTTTTCTTAGAATTCTGTTATAAATAAAAATTTATAAAAGAGCAAATCAAGTAGCATGAATCAGATGATGAGAATGACAAATGCTCATATGATAAGACTAGTACAGAGTGAGGATAAGTATGCTCTGTGAGTCTGCCTCATCTCTTTGACAAACATGCATGTGCACATGACCAGTCAGCACTGTTCATTTTGCCAGTCCATATTTTAGCAAGAACATTTAGGGTATATTATTTTGGCACAAAATCTTTCTGAACCACATAATAGTGAGTCAAGTGCTGAGTAAAATTTATTACTCAAATTACTAACAATCCTATAGCATGGTCAGCACTGAATGAAGCCGCAGTATGTAAGGTATTCCTATATTATATAATCCTTTTTTTAATGTACCAGTTTCATTTAAAAAATGCACATGAAGCATTGCATGGTATTATCAAGACATTTGGTAGTTTATGCTAAATGGTAAATTTTTTATCTTTGTTCTCATTAAATGTATTATTTGTTTGTGGCATACATATCAGTTTGGCATTGTGATATTCAAATGTATGACTCTCATTGTTTAAAATGCTAATTAACCTTAAAAATTAACACAAAGTACTTTATTTCAACAGCAGTGGCTATCACCAGCATTCCGAGTTTGACTTCAGTACGTTTAACGATATAGATGGCCAACAGAGATTTTGTTAATTCATGTCAAACGATAGTGTTTCAATTTTGAGTTCAATGCATTACATGGAGGTACAATTTTAACCATGTTTATCAAGTTCATTTGCATCTCATCATTTGAGTTTCTGGAATCCTTCAAATATCATGAATAATGTATTTTTAAATACATACACTGTTTGCTAATCATCAGCTTACTAGCCACTCATTCTAAATATGTTTTAGTATGCACATTATATAGACACATAAGATTGCAGAATTAGTTGCTATATTTATACTTCAAATTAGAAAAATATTACTATTTACTAAGTCTATAACCATTTGAAGTATATTAATCAATATTATAATGCCTTTAAATTTTGTGACTGCATGAATTTTGTGCAAAAGAATGCTAAGTTGAATGTCAAAAATTTTAAAATGAGGTGCTTTATGTTCACAGTAATGTTTTAGTTTTCGTTAAAATCTTTGTATTCTGTCATTCATGCATATAATTAATTCATGCAGTCAGTTTATAGCCATTTCAATATGCAGTCTTACGTAATTGTGGTTTACGTGACTGATACATTTTGATCATATTTTTAGACAATTTGAGCATAAATAGAATTATTTTCATTCAGTGAAATTCTAATCAACTCGCACTAGATACAAAAAACTTCATCTCTTCAATCGTTGATAACTTCATATACCATAAAGCAATAATATTTCTTTATGTACATCCAATTCCTGGTAAGCATTTATGTAAAAAATTATTTCACCACTTTACTGACCTAATTATATTTTATAGCAGTTCTTGAAAATTTATCTGTATGTATATCTTTCAATGTAAAAGATATATATATAGCTTGGGTTTAATATATGCACATCAGAAATCATAGCTCTTCAATCTTAGTGACCATATATTCCAGTGCATAACGTACACCTATAATTTCAAACTACATTCTTTTTAATTTTTAGGTATATTTGCCATATAATACACACACTTTTCTTTGTGAAGAAATCCAAAAGATAAATGTTCTTAACCTAGGAAGACAAAAAAATGTATTTGCTATCACCTATTGAAAATAGTATGAAACTCCAGTAATGATTGATATGATAAGAAATAAAATGGTTGATGTGAAAGAAATGCAAGTGGTTCACATAAAAACAACAGAATGCGAAAAATCTCCCTTTATTACAGTGCTTTCCTACTTAGCAAATTGTACAAGATTAAATGGTTAGTTTTAAACAAAAGATGATGTTGAATGTAATTTCCCAAATGGTGTTTTTCAATTCACGTTCATTAGAAAAGATGTATAGACGAAAATGGTGCGAAATTGTGGATCAGGACTGTTTGGCAAAAGTGTCCTGTTGCCTTAAAGAATCCAGAAAATATTTTAATTTGGGACTTGTTCAGATCTCATCTAATTGACAATGCCAAGAAATTGTTAAAAGAGTGTGATACAGACATGGTAGTTATTCCAGGTAGATTAACATCATTAGTTCAGTCTTTAGACGTGTGTATCAATAAATTATTCAAAGGAAAATTAAAACAACATTGGAGTACATGAGTTTTAGAAAAAAAAAATTTTCAAAACAAGATGCATCATGCCAGTCTAGAAACAGTGTTTGCATGGATAATGAAAGCATGGAATGAATAAACCGGACATAATTCAAAAGTCATTTAAAAATGTAGTACACTCATGTCCATAAATTAAGGATAATGCAAAATCAGGCAAAGGAAGAGTTAGAAGCAAAACAAATTTGACTTATTTGGAAAGCTTATTTATTAAACAAAAGGTAAAGAGCAAAAAAAGATGCTATATGTTTGATATTATTAAAAAAATTAGCGATTTTTTCTCCCTGGAGCAAATTACAAAAAAAAAAAAAACCTATTTATAAAAAACCAATATTACATCGTTGGTATGATTGTTAATACATTGTATGTCTCCCATACGATGCAATACAGTCCGTACAACGCATAGGCATGCTGAGTATCAAATTATCGATCTGATCTTGGGTGATGTTACACCACTCAAAAAGCAATGCTCTCCGAAGTTCCGGTAGACATGTAGGAGGAGGTTGACGGGCTGCAACTCGTCGGCCAAGCATGTCCCACAGGTGCTCTACTGGATTGAAGTACAGTGAGAATGCTGGCCAGTCCATACAGGTGATATTCTCCGATTGAAGGCATTCGCTTACGATGTTTGCACGGTGAGGATGGGCGTTGTCATCCATAAACACAAATTGTGTGCCCATGGTCCCCCGAAACAAACGTACATGTTGTTCCAGAATGTCGTCCCGATAGATTTGGTTTGTCATGGTTCCAATTTGAACATGCAGGTCAGTTCTGGAACCCAGAATAATTCCACCCCAAACGAGCACTCCTGCACCACAGTAACGGTGTCGTTCAATGATGTTTTCTTGGTGGTAACGGGTACCTGGAGCTCTCCTTATGAAAGTCCGGCGAGAATCAGACTGCAAGCTAAACCTGGACTTGTCGGAAAACATCACACAAGCCCACTGTTGCTGTGTCCACAATGCATGCTCTCTACTCCAGGCTAAGCGCAGGCGACAGTGAGTTGCCGTAAGTGGAATGCATCTGACAGGTCTATGAGCATATAGACCAATCTGCCCCAAGCATCTGTACACGGTCTGCCTTGAAATTGTCGTACTAGTGGCTGAAGAGAGCTGACGAGACAGGTCTGAGGCTGTGCTCCGCCTGTTTCTTTTGACAGTAACTGCCAAATACCGTTCCTCATTCGGCGTTGTAACTCTGGGGCGACCTGTGCTGTAACGTCTACTTACATTGCCAACATCTTGGAATCGTTGCCAAAGCCTGGAGATGACACTCTGGGCAATTCCAAGTTCGTCTGATACTTCCAGTTGAGTACGCCCACATTCCAGACGGCCGATAATTCTACCACGTAAAAAATCATCCAAATGCGTCCTTTGTGTCATAACTATTTGGTTATTGCACTGAAATGCTTATAAAATGCCTGCGAACAATTTTACTTCTTTGCCTGTATTCCTTATATATCACTCTCTTACATTCCCGTCATTGTGACATGAGTGTATATATTATGGACATGAGTGTATATTTAATAATCTAGATGGACTGGAATATGAGTATTTATTTATGGGTCAAAGTAACAGTAATGGTGAAGGTGAAACAGAATTTGATGATGTGTCTAAAAGTATAACTAGATGAATATGACATTTTCATGTTATATAGTAATGACAATTTTTAAGTTCGTAAGGTATGTCATTTCTTTTAGATAAGGAGCATTTTGGTACATATAGAAATCTAAATTTTTTTTTTGCATGTTCATCTTTTTTTTTTTTTTTTTTTA
>KK112177.1:556443-596058 GCA_000611955.2 Stegodyphus mimosarum
TTTTAATCCATTTTTATATCCGTAAATTTCGATCTTACTTTTTGTATTAGAAGTTCATATTATATGCTGGAATATATGATACATGTCTAGGAGCTACGGAATATACTTAAGCTTCCAACCTTGAAGTATCATCATCGTTGATGAAATTACTGGAGGTGCTTATTTTGATTTTCACTGGCTAATTCTTAATGAGTATCCTGGCAGTCTGCAATTTGCTCATATGCAAATAGGACAATATCATAGTACTGGTTTTCCACAATGATCAAATCTACTCTTGTTTATAGTGTTGTAGGGATTTTCATAATGTTGGGAATTTGGGAGTCAAAATGATTGTATAAGGTGCAAGACTACTTTATTGTAGCTCATGCGAAAAGTAAGCAAACTGCATTGTGAATTTTTCTGTTACCTTTATCAGTATCTTTTAAGTACATTTTTTTTTTCTGATTTTATGTATTTTTCTTTTAGATTATGGAGAGAAGGAGAATTCAGATATAGCTGAACGTTTTGATGTTTCAAAAGATGATTTTCCTGTGGTTAAACTCTTTGTGCAAGGCGAAAGTGAACCTCTTACATACACTGGAAATTTTAAAGCAGCTGAAATCAAAAATTTTATAAAACAACATTCCAGTAAGGAAATTTTTTTTTATATTCATTTTACGAAAATTAATATTTGGTGAGTGATTTTTTTAAATGTTTAAATAATATCAAAACTTTGGGACAAATATAGTCTCCATTATCTTCCTCATTATTATAACTTGAAAAAAATCAGGTCATAATGCATAACTTGACGTCATGCTGCGATGTTGTTCTGTAGTTATTCTGTGAAGTTGTGAGGTCTAACTGTGACATTCATGTAATGTCACATTGCAACTTTGATATAACATCATTGGTTGACATGAATGTAACATATAAAATGTCATGAATATAATGTCACTAAAGATGTGAACGGATGTCATGCAACATTTTATTGCTTTTTAAATGATTAGTGTAATGTTGCAGCAGTCTTAGGAGATTACTTCAGTAAAACTCCTTTAGAGAATTGCTTCGGTAAAACAGACAAGTACAATGTTTTATTAATCCAATAATGAGTTATACTCTTCAAGGAAGTAAAAGATTTCCGTAGTATTCGAAATTGTTGAAAATATTCAGTATAATCGTCAAATTTTCTCATCGTGCTAAGGTTGTATCCTATTAAGGTTATATAACTGTGATTCATTTATTATTTATTACATATATGTATTTACACCATGTACCTGCAAATCGTATGTTACACCATGTACCTACAAATACAGAATATGTTATGTATGATCCAAAAGTGGTCATATGATCATTTTCTAAGCATATTACAATCCAAATACTTTTCAATATTCCAGAAGCTACATAATTTTGCTTTTTTTCTTTAGACTTTAATATTTAAAGACACTTCATATTTTTACAGAATTTCTGAATTGCATTAAACAAACTGAGTTCTTATTATAGCTTATTAAAAACTTAACTATATTTCTTAATTTAGAATTTTTTTTTCATAAATAGAAATATTTGAAAAATAAATTCTATTTGGCTTGAAATATTTTTGTAATTGTTAGACATTTAATACTATCTTTTCTTTACCTTTTCTATCTTCCTGATTGCTTTTTCTTCCCCCCCCCCAAAAAAAGAACTAAATGATTAGATGAATTCTTAGGATATTTACATGTTTTAATATTTTCCTGTATAATGAAATGTTTTGTTTTGAATAAAGCTGCTGTAAATCAGCAAAATCTTTTTACTAAAACTTAGTCTTCAAATTACCAATTTGTTGCTTAATTTGTAACGAATAGTTATGGGTATAAAAAATCAGTGGACTAAAAACGTGGCTCTGGAAGCTAAATTACAGGAAATTTATATTTAATGCATTCAGTTTCACCATTATTTCTCCATTGACAAATTACAATTTTATGTGAACTCTAAACTATAAGTTTAAAATAGCTTTCTTACACTACAGAGCTTCAGTGTATTTAAGTAATTGTGTTAAGTAAAAATATGGTATAATTTGCTTTATTAGCTGATTAATGTGCATCTCGTATTTTAAATATTTCTGCATTCTCTAAATGCATTTTGCTGCTCTCTCTAAACAGTTAAAGTTTAAACTTAATAAAGTTTTCTTCAGTTTATTATGCAAAAGTGTAGTAAATTTGTATGAATTAATAATTCGAGTTCATAAAACAATTATTGTTACCAAAGGTGAATTAGGGAAAATCTGTATTACTCATATCTGAGATTATATGCTGAACTATAACCTTCATAGCAATGCATAAGTACTATTAGCAGCTCATGAGGTAAACTGAATGAAACTCAGCTGTTTATGTGACAAACTTCAGAAGTTCCAAGTTTCCTCGGGGAGTAAACATTTATTGTATACTCATGTGAATGATAGTAGTACTAATTAATATATAATAATTAAAGTGAAATTTAAAAAATATTATTTAAATGCATTTAGAATGAAACAATTGTTGTCAAGAAAAATCCTAGAGATGCATGAACTTTATAAGAAGTGCAAGAAAATCACATAAGATTCTGTGCTAGCCACAAATTTCTGAAGTTATAGAATGAAATCAGAAACATTTTTTGTTTGGTTATTTGGAATTATTTTAGTATCATTTTACAGAGCAAAGATGAGGTAACATGAGATACATACTTTCTTGCAACTGTTTTCGTTGCCATAAGTATGAAAACAAAAGAGGAGTTCCAGTTATCCAAAAGTTATGTGGTTTATTTATTATTTATATGTTATCCAAAATTAATTTCTTTTTTATATGATTCCATTTTTTTGCTTTGCTCTAAATAACATGAGGGTATGATATTTAACAATGCATACTTTTAAAAAATTGTTAATTTAATCTAGATAAGTCTATACAACACAGAGACACAGTTTTTGTCACAGTTTTGTTACAGTTACAGTTGTACACAGTTACAAGTCAGGCACATGCCTGTAATGAGGTGCAAATACATCATAAATGAGGATTTGAAAGGTAGTAAAAATATTTAGGAGAAGCAATTATGAGATTATTTCAGATATTAAATTCTAATAGCATGGCTTTGATGCTGTACAAGTGGACTTTCTTTAAAGTATTTATCTGATTTTCTTTATTAAAACCAGAAATATTTTCCAACTGTAAAGTACCAAAAAGACATTAACACATATTTTAGTATTGATTTTATTATTTTATTATTAGACAGGAATTAAAAAAACATTTTCTTAGTATATTTTTAATTGAAGAGATTTCTTTAATATAAAAATTACACGATTTTTATATGATTTCTTTCACATAAAAAATCTCTGTTTGTTATTTACTTTTAGCACAGTAAATATAAAAATACATTTATGTCTTTCATTTTATAATCTACGCAAACTAAATTTCATTTCTGTATTTTAGTTCAAATGGAATTTGGCTGTGTTTATGAAAATAAAAGTAATTCCTCTACTTAATTTTCTTGGAAAAAAGCATATTTTATATTGCATTAGGGCAAAAAATGATTTCGTTTTTCAAGTACATAAACTTACAACTGTCATTAAAATAACAAAAATATTAAACTTCTTCTGTTACATTAAAAAAAAATATTTATTTGTCTTACAGTAAAAGGCAGCACAGTTATCTGGAGTTTTCAAATACTTCTTCTAACTGCTCAGGGATTAGCTTTCCACTTTACATAAATTTCTGATAGAAATTTGTTTGAATGCGACAAAGAACTTAAAGTCTGTCCAAACAAATAGAAATCTATGAAGTTATATTTTCCCTTGAAATCACTTTTTTTTTCCGCTGGATGGTGCCAAAGATTTTACTTTAATGAGTCAATGTTTTATATTATTGAAATTTCTAGATTTTTAATGCCAAATTTTTAAATTCCTTTGTGAAAAATTCCTTTCTTAATTTTCCCAAGCTTTTCAAACATCATTGCAGAACTTAATATCTTCTCATTGAACATTTCTGCAAATGATGCATCAAAGTAAAACTAGATATGATTAGGTTAGATAATTAAACTAGATGTAACAAATTAAAGTATCTTGTTTGGAAAAGTGAAATACAATCTTTTAAAGTAAAATTATTATTTTGGATAAAGTGTGTTGGTTTGGCTTAAATATACATTTTGATTTATAGTAATTTGCATTCCATTTATACAATTCTCTACAATAAGTAAAATTCTGTTAAAATGCAGCTTTAAATTCAGGTTCTTTATAAAATGAAGTAACTTGAACTTTTTTGGACATGAATTAATAAGCTCTTTTTTCACGAGTTAGATTTTTAACTTCTTAAATATGTATGTACTGATGAAATTTAATTTCCTTATTTTTATATTCTTATTGTTTAAATAATTAATGTATGTATTTAAAATTTGAATACCATAATTACATTCTCTTAATCTCTCAATCAAGAAATACTTATGCATGGTTGTTTTTCATGGTTTTCTTAATATGTAATATGAGTACGAGCCAGTTTCCCTTACAAAGTCCTCCACAAAGTCATCTCTTCTCTTAGGTCAGCTCTCCTTGTGTATTTTGACATATTCAAATAACATAACCTAAATGAAATATTTTTCCTATTAATTAAATCTCTTAATAAGGAAATAAGGTTACTTTAACAATATAACTGAAATCTGTTATATGTAAAACCGTTCATAATTTATTGGAAGAAAAGATGTAATGTAATAAATTTTTAAAATAATCTCAGAAGTGTAGCAAAAGGGAACATGTGAAAAAGTTCAGCGTTGTAAAGTAATATGCCATCTGTAAAATTATAATAATTAAAATTCTTATTACTAGAATGTCATCATTTGTAATGTTACAGAAATGTGGTATCATTTGTAATGTGAAGCAAAGTGCCATGTATGGAAATAATTAATTTGTGAAATTAATTCTGAAAAATTGCAGAGGACAATACAACAACAACCATGCATAAGTATTTCTTGCTTGAGAGATGAAGAGAATGTAATTATGGTATTCAAATTTTAAATACATACATTAATTATTTAAACAATAAGAATATAAAAATAAGGAAATTAAATTTCATCAGTACATACATATTAAAGAAGTTAAAAATCTAACTCGTGAAAAAAGAGCTTATTAATTCATGTCCAAAAAAGTTCAAGTTACTTCCTTTTATAAAGAAATTGAATTTAAAGCTGCATTTTAACAGAATTTTACTCATCGTAGAGAATTGTATAAATGGAATGCAAATTACTATAAATCAAAATGTATATTTAAGCCAAACCAACACACTTTATTCAAAATAATAATTTTATTTTAAAAGATTGTATTTCACTTTTCCAAACAAGATACTTTAATTTGTTATTAGAAATTTTAAAATTATATCTAACTTTTCTAATTACATCTAGTTTAATTATCTAACCTAATCATATCTAGTTTTACTTTGATGCATCATTTGCAGAAATGTTCAATGAGAAGATATTAAGTTCTGCAATGATGTTTGAAAAGCTTGGGAAAATTAAGAAAGGAATTTTTCACAAAGGAATTTAAAAATTTGGCATTAAAAATCTAGAAATTTCAATAATATAAAACATTGACTCATTAAAGTAAAATCTTTGGCACCATCCAGCGGGAAAAAAAAAGTGATTTCAAGGGAAAATATAACTTCATAGATTTCACTATACAAAGAACTGCAGTAAATTGCAGCAACAGAAATTTGATTATATCTACCATATAATTGACTCCTCCCTTAAATTAAAATTTCTAAACATTGATTCAAAAATGAGAGTAAACTTTGGATAAGCTTGCTTCTGCACTCTGTAATACAAGTGAATCGATTGTCAGTTTATTGTCATTTTGTTCAGAGATTTTAAATTATGCTTTTATTATTATGTAATAATTATTACTGGTATCATTTACATCAATATACAGTACACAGTGCTTACCTAAAAATTTAGCGGTGACAAATTGTTCAGCTAACAGAAGAAACAGAACTAAAAAATTGGTCATGAAAATCCTTAAGACAAGGTAACGGTACGCATTAACTCTGGTCAGCCTCTCTTGATAATACTAGATACAATAGAGTGTGAATTCATTTACCGCAGAATGTAGTTCCGTGGTTTCTAAATATCACATCAATAAAAACACACTATGAACTGTCCATATTTTTAATAAAAAAAGGGAATAACTAAAATTGCAAGCTATCAGCATAAAAAATAATTTGTTTAGAAAGGTTTGTTGAAACATTTAACAATGAATTGCGAGGGAAGGTTTGTGCACAAAATTATCTCCCATTAAAGAAGAATTACATGAGCAAGGTCAAGAAATGTCAGTGTGGAAAAGAGAAATTTCTTGTGGTCATATTAAATGTTTGTTGCAATGTGTATGTGACATCCGTGTGACATTGTATCGTTCTCACAAATGTAATGTGACGAAAATGGAACATGGGGGCGTCACTGTAACGTCATAGCAACTAAGCGTGCTATATGGGTGATGGATAAGAATACATTTTTTCTAGGTTATGTATTGAAACCTGGGCATTTTAAATGAAATTCAATGTGCTAATATTTCAAGACTAAGTACAGAGATGATTGAAAAATTCAAGATCAGGGACCATGTAGTGTCTTGAGGTAAATTTTGCATCAAGCCTGACAATATTCAACATGCCAGTCTCCTGTGTAGTCATGTGAAAAGCACTTAAGTTACATCAAACAATGCAAACTAAATTTAGGTACCAAACAATTAGTTTGAAATTTGCCTCTTAATATCCTTCGTCATGCATGAAGTTTCAAGTACGATTGTTATTGTCATCAGTGTGGTATAGAATGTGCATTTAGTTTAATTGGGTTTTGCTACAAAAGTTATTTGGAATAGCCACGAAAAAAAAAATTCAGGGTCTTATAATCGCAAAGAAAATAACAGCATATTTCTTACCACAAATAAAATGTTAATTCCTGTTTCTTTTGAAAGGAGGTTCCATTTATTAAATTTATCCTATGAAAACAATTTGTCTTCAACTTACTTTATTTTTAATAACAGTATATAAAATAACATTTCCTTTTCTTAGAAGACAGTATCAACTTTTAAAGCCACAATTAAATGATACTTTATGCTTTTGAACAAACTAATATTTATAAGTAGGTACTGTTTTTAATTGTGATCATTATGTCTTTCAGGAGTATCTTCTTTTCAGATGTTTATCTCTGCTGTTGAAATATTGATTTGTGCAGAGTAAGTTTTAATTTTGAAAACGTGTAAATCATCTTTCATGTAACAAACATTTCTATAATTCTAGATGTCCGACTTGTGCTGGATAAATGTTTACCTCAGTTTGATGAATTAGCTGAAAAGTTCATGGCAGCTGATGCAAAAGAAGAAAGGAAAAAAATTTTTGTGGAAGCAAAAGATTTAGCACTTAGTTTATCAGATGATGGAGAAAAAAAGTCTGGTGATGTATATGTAAAAATGATGCAAAAGGTGATTGAAAGAGGTGTAGGGTTCATTGCTAGTGAAAAAGAAAGAATTAAAAACATAAAGGAAGGTAAGATAACTACTGCAAAAAAGGAAGAAATGCAAGGACGTTTAAATATTTTGCACTCTTTCAGAGTAAAAGATGAACTTTAAAATGAAAGAAATTAGATTTTATAATTTTTTTAATTTTCATGTATGTTCTTTACATTTGATTATCTGTACATTACATGTATCAGTGTGGTAATGTTTGTGTGTGTTTAACATTTTTAATTTTCATCCGGAAGTTACTGATTTATATTACTGTATGTAATTTTCATATGAATTTTAAAATGTAGTAGTCTCATGTTGGACGTACATGAATTAAAATTATCAGTAACAAACCTGCAAGGGATATTATGTCATATTTTTAAAGTAGTAGTATCATGTGCTAGGCTAATTTTTTAGAACTGCTGTGTAAAGTAAGTAGATTAGGAGTAAATAATATGCATGTTATTTTGAGACTTGCAGAAATACTTTTCTTTAAAATCATTCCAATGTACAGTGTATTCAATAAACATTATAGGCTATGAGTGACTTATGCAGTTTTTAACTAGTAGGGAAAATATTATTTACAATAATGTAAACTAATTTATAATGAACTTAAACTAAGCAAGGCCAAACTACATTTGCTTTGTCAAATGGATAAAACGTAGGTACACTTTAACTTGCATTTCTTCTTTGTTTATCCTCCTGAAATAAATTTTTCAATATGTTTATTATGTAGGGTAACAATGCGATTGTGTATTTTGTTCCTTCATTGTTAGTTCTTACTGCTGCTGTATTTTAAAAATATTAACTCTCTCAAATTATTAATTTCTGCACAAATGTATATTTTGTATTTTCTACGTTTTACAGTTATTTAGAGTTTAACATTTTATTTTGCAATCATTTCAATACATAGAGTATAATTATTTCGATACATAAGGGTGCTTGATATAAAATTAATAAATTATTAAGCTAGTCCTAAAAAATATGGTAATTCTTAATAATTTATAATTGATGAATTCAAGTTTTATTTATAGTAATATCTCAAAATTAAATAGTAATTAATTCTTGAATAATGAAAGAGTATGCTTTAAAGTCTAGACAAGTATTTCCATGGATGTAATCTTCAAATAAGTAGTCATTCCAGATTCTTAAATTTAAAAAAAAAGAAAAAAAAATCCTTTCCTAAAAGATTAAAATCAACCTGCTTAGTTTCTTTAAAAATTCCCTAAAAGGTTCAAAAATTGTCAAATGGGAATTCTTGTTTTTGATATGCAGGAAAACTTCTATCTAAGTTTGAATGAATTGCAAACCTAACAGTTTGGAGCATGCAGTTTAAGTTAAAATGTGAATTTCTGTAATTACATATTCTTCTGTATTTGTCACAATGTTTCAACAGAAATGTAATCCATAGGAAAATGCATATTGTGCATGCTAGTGATACTTCTTGTGATAAATTTAAGTATGCTAGCGATACTTCTTGTTCCAAGACGATAGGTTATTCCTCTATAATTGTCCCCCATTTCAAGTACTTCGGTTCTATGAAATAAATTTGCTCTTTATGTACGTATTTCAAATTACAAAGGACTAATTTTTATAAAAAAGGTGTGCTAGTATTACAAAAGGTTGCTTCTAAAATGCAATTTTTTCTTTCTAGAATATTTCTTGAGCATGCCTCTTAATTCGTTAATGATCCAATGTTTGTATGTCAGACCTCATACTTGTTTTCGTACTTAAACTGCACGTTACAGCACATTCATAAGGGGAGGGGAGTTAATGTGTGAAATCAGCTGATTTTTTGTGAGACTTGTAAAAGAAAGCTGTAAGAGCATAAATAATAAACTGTTAAAAATCTCATCTCATTCTTTTTTCCTTGGGCCTCTTAAACACACTTTCTTAAAGAATTTTATATGTATTTTTAAGAAATGGTACATTGCTTTCCTTTTGGGGAAAAAAATATCAATACATCATTTGCATAATCAATTTTTAATGGCTTTATGTTTGTTTCAGCAGTGCAAATTTTTGTTTTAATAGAATTAACTTTTTTCTCTTTTCTATACCAATACCTTAATGAGTCTATTTTGTGTGAAGTGGAAGTAAACAAATCATTCTTCAGTGCAATAAGTTTATATGTTACATTCATATTCCTGAACACACATTCATCAGACCTTATGCATCTCACATCCTCAGGGCCACTGACGTCATATCATTCTAATCCATGTTTTGTATTCCCCCACCCCCCCGGTATAAGAATTTGGTGACCTTTTTTTAATCATAAATTGCCTTACTTCCATCTTCTTGATTTTTTATACTTATATTTTACATTATAATTTACTTTGGATTTTTTTACTGAATATTTTCTAGCATCTAAACAATGACAAGGAACCCCTCTTTTTTTTCTTTTCCTATTCATGATTTTCATTTTCTGAGAGCTATTCTACTTCCTTTCGAAGTTGTGAACCTATGTGGAATTATTTCTTATGGTTGCATGCAAAGGTGCCTTTGCTGAATGTATGCATTTTATTGAATTTCAAGTGTACAAGAAATTTTCTTTCATTAAACCAATAAGTATACAAATAATTTTGGTGGGACCTACTGTTCAGTACTGTTTTTTACTTTAGAAATAACAATCCTATTCAGAACTGTCATTTTTGCCTGTTATCAATAAAAGATCCTTTTGAGGCTCATTGATCACTGCAAAAACATACTACAGATTAAAAAGGCCCTTTCTAAACTAAAACTGAGCCCTTTCACTAAACTTCAAGAGCTTCATCATCAAAACTGATGGTCTAATTTTTTTATGGTACCTTATGAGATGTGAATATTGGCAGCCATGCATAGCAACAAAAATAGAATAAATCAGCTCATCGAATACAGCAAGATTGTCAAGAAAATTGAATTTCACAGGTCATGACTGAGACAAATGCCTTCATTTCTGAACCAGAAAAGGAGTGGTCATCCAGTGAATCACTGCACATTTCACCATAGCACTTCGTTTGTGATGAGTTCCAGTGTACAAGTACATTTCATATTGCTCCTTGACTAGTACGCGATGAAGAATTACATGAAAGCAGTCTGAGAAAAAATTGCATCAAGACCATTTGCGAGAACATTTTGAGGAGAAAGCCCGTTTATGATAATGTTTTCAAGGAAATAAATAAAATGATCCATGTAGCATGAAGTAATGTTTGTATTAGATGAAACTACTGAGGAATTACAAAGATATAGCTTTAATATACTGGTATTTCCATTATTTAGGTTATTTAAGATTTACCAATTTGACAAGGAAAAGTACTTCTACAGTAATGTAATTTTCAAATAATTCTTGCATGAAGCTGTGATTGAAAGGGACACAATATGGAAAAGTCAGGCTTGTGTTGAGTAATTAAGCGCACTGCAGGCTTTTAGGTTTCCAACATCTGAAGATCATACAACCTGACCTCAGATGTGCTATGTATTGCATATGGATTAGTTCAAGTTTGTGAGGGTATCTTGCAGGAACATAACAGACTATATTGCTAACATGAAGTTTGTTTAAAGGCCCGTATTTGTTAAGCATCAAGAAGTAACAGAGCTGTACTTATCAGAATTTGTATTTATATCCAGGCAAGATACTTCGATCAAATGCCTTTTTTTATATATGAAAACTTCAACAAAATTAAAAGCTCCAGCCGTCAAGTATGCTCAAGGAAATGTTAAATGACAAAATGTTAAGAGTTTGAACTTTTGCAGTTTTGGGCTACAGATATTCATCAGATGGTTTTCAAAGTGAAAAAAAAGGTTAGGTTACGCTATTTGAATATGGCAAAGAACACGAGAATTATCTGCCTAAGGGGAGGAATTTCTTCACAGAGAACTTTCTAAGGGAAATCGCCATATATTTACATTAAACATAAGGAAAACTATGCAGTCAGCTCATTCACATGGATTCGAATCCAGGTTGAACTTACCTGCGTTCAGCAGTCTTGACCACTTGGCCATTGGTGGTGCAGTGTTGAAAAAGAAGTTGACAGCCTCAGTAGATTTTCCAAAACACACTTAAGTTAAATTTTAGGAACAATACAGATTTGAAAGCCTTTGCAACTTCAACCTCTTCAACTCCATTACATTGTTTTTGTAAGGTATTCATTGTTGTCTTCTGTTCATAGTATGAGGACTTTCTCCAAATACAAAGATATCTCGAGCTCTCAGCACTCCCAGACACAGAGGGAGCAATAGTATTATTATGTGTAGCAAAATTCCTAAAAACTAATAAATACTTTGTTTGCTTCCAAAAAATGAATATTTATGTGGGAATGTACTTCTTTTTACATCTAAGAATGGCAACGAGCCCACCAGCAAGATCTCATGACTACCTCAGAAAGAGATGCTAGGCAGAAGCAACGTGAAGTTCAAAAGCAAAGGACTGAATTCTTCTTATGATGTTATTCCGTTTTTATGATGCCATGACTCTTGTGCTAGCAAGCCGGCATCTATCATCAAACTATCGCTTCAAGAATCGTCATCGTTTCGTCCAAGCCCTTGGTGGCAGTTGTTGGACCGGTTTCTGCCCTCTTCGCTGCTGGGAGTTCAAGGGTGAAGGACGGGCTTCGGCCTGTCTCTTCACCGACTGTCTCTTCACCTACCACCTCGTTTCATGACGCACGTTTAACTCTCCTGAAAAGTCCGATGATATGGTTCCTGATTTATAGAAAGCCAACTGTAGTTTTTTTTTATTGAATATATTCATTCTATATGCAGTTTCGAAAAATTCATCCAGGATTGAATGATGTTTCTTAAGCAAGAATCATGAACGATCTCATTGTGCAATATAAGGCTCATCCGTTGTCTATCGCCACGTGGTGCACTGCTCAAAATTAATTCGCTGGTAGAAGCTTCAAAATCAGAAGAAATTTCAAGACAAGTTTATTGCTGCTCTACATATATTTTCGATTCCAGGTTTTTCGTGATTTATAGAAAGCGATGCAAATAGATTGTGCTCTCCAAGTGTATCGTTAAACGAATGGACGTTCTGCATTTATAGTAGGACTATAGTTATGATCTGATTATTTAATTTTCTTGTTTTATTTGTGTGAGCTCAGCAGTAAAATTTTTGATAGGAAAAATAAATAGAGTGAATTGTAGATGATTAACTTGTATTTTCTTCTTCAACTATCACAACGTCTGGGGTAAGTACATTATTTTGTTATCCTCTGTAGGTCACATATTTTATCCCTATCATTCGGGTTATTGCGGAAACAACGTGATGTACTCTTAATCACATGTTATAATCCTATACTGGGTAGTTGGATTTCTTCATTCTTATTCGCGGTTCATCGCTGATAAAATTAATATTCAAAATTTTGGTTATCACTTATACACCAGAATAATTATAATTAATATTTCTCATAACCTACAGAAATTAACACAATTTTCATTACATAAGAAATTAAAATATTTAAGTATTTTTACTACATATAAATATTTTTACAACAACTCTGAATTCTTCTTACGATTTCATTCCATTTTTATGATGCCATGAACAGACATTTTTTCTTCTATTTCTTTTTATGTGTTGTTATCTTCATGTTAATTATGATCACGCGTTTTCATCATTAAATTACTAAATCTCACTACCATTATCATCAGTAGAACTGTTCCTATAGTTCGTAAATACTACATCCTACATGGGGTCTTGTCCCCTTTGAATTCTTTCTTAATTAACCCTAGACTCCAATTAAAATTCTGTGGAATACCATCATTAAAGTACCATTTGACATCTCTCATTTAACACAGAAGCAAAATGCTCCAGTTCTGCCATTGCTGTGATGAATCGAAACTGTAAGTATGTTTAGATTATTTCACGAAAACGTTCCTGTTGTTTGATGATAATTTAGTGATACTCACTTGATGCCTCTTTGACAAAGTAATATTTTTAAAAACACTAAAGTCATTTGATGCTAACTTTATTTGATGATGCTGAGTTGATGTTAATATGACAAAATATTAAAAGGGAATGAAAGGTATTTAATTTTGACGAAAAGTGTTTAATTGAAGAGTATTGCTTTGAAAAGTATTATTTTGAGATGAGTATTTTGTTGAAGAATTGTTTGATGCACATTTTAAACAGTTGCTAGTTTGATGATTCTTTCAATCTTCAATACTGTTGTTTTAACCAAGAAATTATTTTGCTCATTTCTTTTGATGCATATATTTTGAAAGCATTATAAAATGTTATTTGAAGTTATTTAAAGCAATTTGATATAATATTTGAAGTGAAATTTTATTTTTTGATCTTAAGGTATATTTTAGAATTTGTTTGAATGTACAAATTTTTGAGTGTCTTAGCATTATAGTTATTAAGATTAAGAGTATTTGTGTGATAATTTCTTAAAACTGATAAATAATGGTCACCCTTAATAATTATCTCAACATTGCATGATCAATAAAAATTGCCAGTACACAACAGATCAAGCTCTTACATCGTTCAATTTTTGGCTTGGATGGTGATAGACAAAATCATACTCGATTTCGTAAATTTTCAGCATTTCCCAAACCATATAACTTCAAAGATACAAAGCAAAAAATAATAAAAGAGTTTTCACCTATGGATCTAATTGTTATATGTAATTTTCTATACGTAGAATTTTCTACTGATATTGAAAAGTGTGCTAACACAAATCCTTATGAACCTTACCGACATCTCACTATTAAAATCAGATATGCCTGACATTAACCAAGTTGATGAAGAACTTCTGGTGGAAAATTCACCCTCAATGGATATCGTCGCAAAGTAAACATTACTCACACACCTTTAATCTTTAAGAACAAATGGAGAAGAACATCTATCTTGATAATTAGCCTAGAAATTTATTATTTCTGGCTCAGAGTATTTCTTTTCAGTATTTTGGTCTGAAAGACATTGTTGACCTGATTAAACCCTTTTCCTCTCGTGATAATTAGGATGTTGAAACTTTTATTTCCGCTATGGAAGACATTTTTTATCTCATATCAGATAACGAACCCTATTCACCAAGTCATTTTTGTTAAAAAATGTCTAACGGGTCCATCTTTAATAAGATCAATTTGTGGAATTACTAATTGGGAACAATTAAGGCATTGTATGAAACCATTTGAAACTTTACAAGAATATTTTTTAGCCATGAGAGATCTCACACATAAAGGTTCTATTGATGATTCTTCTCTGATTGAGTATGTTATAAACAGTATTCCTGATGCATTAAACAATAAAATAATTTTATATTTAAAGAAATTTAAAGAAAAACTGAAGATTTATGAAAAACTCTTTAACAATTCAAACCATTTGTGTCAAAATACTCAGAAATATCACAATTCCCTTCACAGTGTTAAACTTATTGATAAAAAGTAAATCAAATATGCAACCTGTATGCTATTCTAGTTGTTTAAAAGGGCATAAAAGTGTCGGCAAATTTTGTTATGGTTCCAAAAATTATGGTCATGTTCATGCCAACTGTCCCACAAATCCTCGTAATTCTACCAGGGAATCTGCTCCTAAACATTCTACGCCTGATAGAAGTGTAAATGCACTTTCTGCTCAATTTTTTCCAAACATCTTATGCATGTTGATATTCAACTTGCAAGAACTCCGTTAACCGCACTTTGTGACACTGGGTCACAAGCCAAGCTTATTAATGAGAAAACATATCACAAGATTGGCTCTCCACAATTACATCCCTCTATAGTTACATTCTCAGTAATTGGCCAAGTGACAGTTCAAAGCAGTGGATTCTTTCAGGACTCCATTAAAATTCAAAACATTATTTTACCAGCTAAAATCCATGTAGTAAACAATTGTCTGATTCCTCTTGATGTGTTGGAATTGACTTTTAGTAACAAACTCAGTTTACATTTGATAAAGATGGTATTATTTTCTACAACAGTAATGGTGGTCAAATTTTTGTTAACATTCCTGTTACTGACGATCAGCAATTTCCATTTGATCTTTCACGCATCTCAAACTCTGAAATTCGCAAGGAAGCTCGACATAGCGATACTTCATACAAACCCCTAAAAGTTTCATAAAGTTGACTGCTAAGAAAGATTTTAAGGGAATGCAAGAAAATGAAAATCAGTTGGAAGAAGGCAGTTAAGGATGATGTTGATGAGAATGACGAATAAGATGGTGACAGCAATCATGAAACTGATGATGATGAGGCTGGTGATAATTTGGAATTCGATTTGTATGATGACGACATGGATGATGATGATGATGACAATCAGGAAGCTAATGATGCTGATGAACAAAGTGTGCAGAATACTGAAGAAGCTGTGAAAAATAAACTGAAACAGTTAAAACAAGATTCACAAAAGGTGCTGAACAAGCAAAAGAGAAAACATCTGCTAAATGTGCAGAAATATCCACAGAAAAGAAACTAGACAAAACTCCGAAGACGGGAAAAGACTCCAAAAACTGAAAAAAGAAGCTTTTCACATAAGCCTCTTCATAATGAAATGAGATGCTACAACCCTCTGTCTGGAAATTTACCTAGTGATGTCACTACAGAAGAAATCAAAGCTTGGTCTTCTGATATTTTAAATGTTGCTGTGCTGAGAAAAGATGCAAAGAGACAAAATGTATTTGCATTTTTACAATTTAATAGTGAAGCTGAGGAAAATCATAAGATCCTGCAGGAGAAAAAATTAAGAGATCAACCTGTTGCAGTAGATTTTGCTGGTGTGAAAAACAAAAATAGACCAAAAGCAGCAAAGGAACTGGAAAAACAGAGATAATCTAAGGAAATTATTTGTCTTTGGCATTCCAGTCAATACTACAATTTCTCAAATTGCTGAATTTTTTCCACAGAAGCATATCAGATAACTCTAAATTTATCACCTGTATATCGAAATACTGCCATAAATTACTTACATGAAATAGCTGGGAAAAAAATTACTGTTTTATATTCTTTAGCTGTTTCATGCCCAAAGAAAGGAAAGAAAACAGTGTGGAAGCATAAACAAAGAAAATTTGAAAGGACTCCAAAGAAAATTAAATTAGAGACACAGTGAGATGATGAAAAAGCCACGTTATGTATTGAAGCTAAACAGAACCATACCCCATTTACAAGAAGAAAATGTATGCTACTATACTAAACAGTGCAAACCTGCCTGTCAATACGAGCTCGGAGACCAAGTGGCAATACAACACACTCAGTTTGGACCTGGCCTTAAATTTCATTCCAAGTTCTTCTGTCCTTATGAGATAATGAAAGTTCATGCATCTTATCATTAGGAACTATGAAAGCTAGGACAGCATGAAGGCCCCACCATAATGTCAACTTGTCCTGATAAGATAAAACCGTGGGGCACAAACTGAACATTTGCCATCAAGACATTGATTTTTTTTTCACTTTTTCTGCTTGTTTTGTTTTTTCTTTTCAGACTCTTGTTTTCTTTAACCAGCCGTGGATGTCTGGTGCTGCAGAATGGCCGTGGGGGAATGTACTCTTTTTTAATCTAAGAATGGCAACGAGCTCACCAGCAGGATCACGTGACCACCTTGAAAAGAGATGCTGGACAGAAGCAACAATGAAGTTCAAAAGCGAAGGACTGTGAATTCTTATGATGTTATTCCATTTTTATGATGCCATGGACAGATCTTTTTTCTTCTTAATTCTTTTTATGTGTTATTTTCGTGTTAATTAAATTCCCGTCTTTTTTACATTAAATTACTAAATCTCACTACTGTTGTCATCAACAGGACTGTTCCTATAGTTCGTAAAAACTGCAGACCATTAATATAATTGTTTTAGAATTAAACGAAAGCATTTTATCAGAACCTTTTTATAAACCATATTTCTTCGTATTTCTCCCCTTTTTACTAATTTTATTGTCTGAAAATTGAGAGGGGAAAATTATGCATATAATTTAATTTCCAAAGGCACAGTTGCAGTAAGAACATAACAAGTGGAAAGTAGTTATGGATAAACTACAAGTAACTATCACAATATTATTTCTTTAAAAGAAACCTATGTTCCAGTAAGAGTACATAGTAATACTAACATTAATTATAACGTTAAAATATCTATTAACATATTTTCATTTCAACTTCCCTGCAATCAGAATCTCACCCATTTTTATAGTCTGCACTACTCCTAAAGCCTCAAGCCAACCATAAATAATTAGAGTGAATATGAAGCTGACTCAGCAGAATTATTAACTGAATGTCATTTTATGTGTGCTTTGCTGCGATTGCTTGGTTCTTATATTAGACTGGCATAAAATTCAACAGTTAGAAGAGAATGTGACCTTCTCAGGTAGTTTTCCTCTCCTAGTAAGACGAAAACAGTCGCAGTTTCAGTGAATCCATTTTAAAATTTTGAGGATTTCATTCTCTGAACACTTTGAGAGAGGGGAAATTACGAGAATTTTTTTTTAATTTTCAGAACTTGGTGCAGAAATTCTAGGAGGGAAATGTGATGATGTACTGCATATTCTCAGAATGTTTGTGAAAATATATAAATTTTTTTTCTTGCAGTAATTTTGCAACTTAAATCCATTTTCCTAATGATTTTGTATATATAAATCTGAAATGCTTCAACAAACTTAGAAGGATGATAGTACTCATCTAAACGAACAAAAAAGGCAATGGAACATAGGGTCGCAGATGACGTTTAAAGGGTGAAAATCGAGAAAATGCGTCTGGAGGTGGACAAACTGAGACAAGAAACACTCCTGAAAATTATTTATTGCACAGAACAGGTACAACACAGCTTGTGATGTCTAGAGAACACAAAAATTTTACAACTGTTCAAAGTGTCGACCATGGACATTATCACGCAGAGTACATTTGGATTTCTTCTTCTGGGGACAGATGAAATCCCTCATTTATGAGACGGCAGTAGAAACGCCAGCAGAAGTAGTAGCGTGTATTGTGACCGCTCCAGCAGAAATCCAGGAAACTCCCGTAATCTTCGAGCGTGCCCACTAGTTCCTCCGTCGATGATACGATAATGTCCGCGGTCGACACTTTGAACAATTGTAAAATTTTTGTTTTCTCTGGACATCATGAACTGTGTTGTACCTATTCTGAACAATAAATAATTTTCTGAAGTGTTTCTTTCTTGTTTCAGTTTGTCCATCTCCAGATGCATTTTCTCAATTTTCACCCTTAAAGCGTCATTTGCGACCCCATGTTCCATTGCATTTTTTGTTTGTCTTCATGAGTACTATCATCCCTGTAAGTTTGTTGAAGCATTTCAGATGCACTCTGTATAATGTAAAACTTCACTGTTGCTTGTTTGTTATTCTGAAGTTAGCAATTTTGTTTTTGCCATATTTCATGATCTTCTTGATGTGTGTTTCATATTCGAAATAAATGCTACTTAGACATGGGCTTTCAACAAATGAATGTAAATTTCTGTTTTATGAATGTCGAGAACATGTGCATATATTTTCTATAAGGAGGCCAGTAACAAGACTAAAATCTGGGTTAACGTGTTCACTGCCTGTGCTAAATTGTTGAGTCCATTCACACCGGCCAAGATCCTGTATGTATTTTTATGCTTTTAAATTATTTTCTGTTGTTTTATTATTTAAATATAGATATAATGGACTACTTTTAGTAGTAAATGGATATATACTAGTACACTTTTATTTGACGTATGATATATTTTTCCTCCCTGTATCAGCTAAGAGATAACTCAGAACTAGATAAACCATACTCACCCGTTCTGCGCATTCACGCAAAACTTCTGGAACATGCAATACTTTATTTTCCATTAATTTTACATGAGCCACTGAGCAGACTATTTTTAAGGTTTCCCAAGTAATAATGATTCCGCCCAATAAATAGATTTCATTTCTAAAACATTTAGATTTTGTGTCTATACTTGAAAAATAAATGGTCCATTTCAGTTCACCAAGTAAAATATATAGTCTCTTCCTCTATGGCAAACACCTAAACACTCCATGCATTTGTTACACAGTGCTGTTAGTGGTGTAGGTAAGGTGATCGATAATGAATTATCTAGTATCTGCCAAATAAGCTCAGTTTCCTAACTATATGTATTCTGTCATAGAAACAATGACCATGTTAAGAACTAATCTGGGGCATTATGGTGTAAACTGAAAAATTAACTTAGAATTATTTCTTGTTGAAGTCCGCCTTCTCCCATCTTGGTTATGAAAGCATTGAATTCCTTTAATTTTTATTAACACTGTCAATAACATTTAGATTGGAATATCTGTCTAACAATTATGTTTCACCATTTTTTAAATGCTTTCAAAGTCTTCTATCACATCAGATAATGTAATAACATTCAGGGTGTATAGTGAAGTCCTTAAACACTGAAAACTTTTGAATATAGAAAACTGAAGGTGTGTATATCTGTGTTGAAGTGATCATATTGTATTATATGAAACCAATTACAATTTTCCGAAAGGTGGATTTTGGAAATTAAGAATCCTATCTCAAAAACTTTGACACATGACAAACACAGGTGCAGAGAATTCCCAGTTTGGCACGAAAGGATATCCTATGTGTATCTGTAACTTGAATAGAAGCCCTAAAATGCAGATTCATTGGTATACAATTACGGATATAAATATGTCACTAAACGCTGAGTAATATGTTATCAGGAAGCGTAAAATGTAGAGTTTGACTACAAAAATCATTCGCAGTTGGCTGTGATTGCTTAGGGCCTTATTAAAACTTGACAACATTTTGTTCATTGTTCCCCTAATCCCAACATTTTGTAAAAGAAGTGTTGTGGATCTGCTATAAGAATTTTTTCCTATGCACAACAGTTTACTTGACGAACAAAAAATGTTCATATCGTTGATTTGCTCATTACTCAGCCAATCAGGACAGAATAGTATCCTAAAATCATTTGCTAGTAATAAAAGTTTTCCCCTAGCTACTGATTAAAGATGGCAGTCTGATTTTATGCAATTGAAATGAGAATTTTTTTTATTATGGCAGTACATTTGCATTCCCCATTTAGTAAATATCTTCAGTGTTATTACACAGACTTTCAATTTTAAATTATTGTCTTAAAATCGAAGAAAATTTGGAGATTTGAGGAAAGATATGACAACTTAGGAACTTGTCCCAATTGAACTCTGTGTCTCACAGAGCTACTAATATATACAGGGCAGCTGCGATTATTAAAAAAGATTTCTTAACTTTTTGTAGCTTAATGTTGCATGAAGCCAAACTATTTGAAAAGTTAGTGTCAGGCTTCATGAAGAAAGACAGGAGGCTAATCGCCCGGTCTTAACCTCTAAGTCATGTAAAAGTTTAAAAAAGAACCTTCTTATTACTCAGCCTAACAGTTATACCATCTGTGTAGTAACAGAAAGTCTGAGCAGTTTATGGGAATAACAGAAACAAATTTAAGGTTAAGTATTAAATAAGAGATTTATACAGAAAGCTTGCCTACAAGCTTCGACTCAGATCCTTGATTTTCGCGAGCATTTGTGACTAACAAAGCTAATTCAGATGCTCGGAGAAACACTAGCGAGACACTCGTCATCAGCTTCAAACAGCTGTATTAACTCCTTTGCTGGCCACAAATGCTTTCGAAAATTAAGGGCCTAAGCCGAAGCTTGTAAGCAATCTTTGAGTATAAATCTCTTATTTAATAATAACTTTTACTTTAAATTAATTAATTTCATCCTGGTGGAAGACACCGGAAGTAGTAGTGGCAATAAAGTCAAAATGATAAGATGAAAATCCTACGTCAATGAAGGCAAACCTTTTGATCTCGGCGTGCCAAAATTCGGAAAAACCGTAGCTTAACAACTGTGGTGCCGTGCCTCATACATCTGCTATCCGAGTCATCCGTCCGCCAGGAACGTGCTGGAATGCCCCCTAGGTAAGCGTAGCACATGTTGACAATGTCAAGGCCGTTGCAAGAGAAATTGTTGTATTATGCAACATTTTGTTTCCGTGGGTGGTTCTGGAAATGCATGCCACCTAAAGCGGTTTCGCATGTCATGGGTTCTTCATCACTATCCTACACTATAAAGTACAAAGTCCGACGTTGGGGCAGTTTCGGGTTTGGAATTTTTTCGGGTATTAGATCATCAGTTTAAATCTAGTAAGATGGCATGCGACGTCACTGCGTGAGTCATTCCTCAAGTTGCAGTGTGTTGATATTCCTGCGGCGATGAAAGAAAAAATAATAAATGATGATTTGTTGGGTTGGCGTCAGTTCCTAAAGTGCAGCTAAGGTATCTCTACCTGTTGTGAAAAAATATCAAATGCGCAGGCGTGAAGTATAAAAAAATTTAAAAACAAAGAAGGTTGCCAGTGATTCGGAGGTCCAGATTTTGGATTACGTACTGTATCACTTTCTCATATCATTACATCAGTGTTTACTTTTCTGAATAAGGCGGCTTTATTTACTAACTGTCAATAATACAAGAAAAACATAACATGTTATACTACACTGATTACTCTTTCATTGATGCTGTCTCTGCATATCTTTGCATCTCCTTTGTACATCGAGACATCATAGATGCAAATTGTATCGTCCTGCGTTCTATATGTTTGGTATACTGTATCGTTTAAAAATATGTATGACATTTGGTCATCCTAATTTTATTAGAACTTGAGCAGTTAACAATGACTTTACTTGCGCATGCATATTTGCATTAGTTATTGCATTAATACACAGCATATTCGCAAATTCAGTTAGTAAGGAAAAGAGGAATTCTACTTAAGGAATCTTCAATTTTAAAGGAATGTATTGTAACATTAAAAGGTACTGTAAAATAAAATAAAAGAAATAAAGACTTGAAGGCTCACATGTGCTGAAAATATGACCACCCTTTTTCTTTTTGAACAACTGTGTAAGGAATAACTTGTAATTTGCTTACTAGATGGTAGCACTTGTCAGACTTCATTTTGTAACTATGTCTTGTGACTGAGCATACTCTGTCTGTGAACCATGTTTCGCTGTAAATAAAAGTATACTCTTGTAAAACGACATTCTTTATTTAGCCAATGTGATATACACAGGGTATGTGAAGATCTCTTTTAGTTCTTTCTTTGACGCGGCCGGCAGTGATCGCTACATAAATTTTGGCCGTCTGCGACAGGTTGCATTAGTGAGGGAATGAAAATGTTGGTCATTTAGTATATAAGAAATGGAAGCCTTAAAATTGAGATGAATCCTATTGCGTACACTCTTTACGATAGCTTATAACAGCTTAGATGAACATTTTTGTAAGTTTGAACCCAACGGTTGTAAGGTTTTAGTTAAAGTTTTATGTTAATTTCTCTTTCCTGTGAACTCTTATTTCAACTTCCCGTTAGAATGAGCACGCGATTCAGCTTTATGCTAATTTGAAGTGGAGCCAAGTTTTGTATTTAAAGTTTAGCAAGGAACTTCTCAATGTGAGAGATTTGGGAAGTGGCTTTAAATAGTGGTTTAATAAAGGTAATTTTAAACCCTTCGTACGTGCAGTTATTCTACCACTGACATAGAACATAGCTGCATTCAGCTCCCTGTTCGAGATCATGACTTTGACACTGTTACGACAATGTTCGCCAAAAGTATCCACAGAACAGTCAGTCCTGATACAGTGAGCAATCTACACTCGTCGTTGGATATACTGAAGATAAAGGAAGCCGACTATAACAGTTAGATGAAGAAGTCTTCAGTCAAAATCTAAAGCCTTGCTGGAGATATATATAGAAAAATTTGAATCTTACAACTCCTACAAGAAGAAATTGATCTCGGCCATGTCGAAAATGAGAAGAATTTGCTGATGTATGCATCTGCAAGTGAAACTAAAACCGTTGATTTAAGAGCAATGCCTGCGAGTTTGAAGTTTCGGAAAATTAATACTTTAAATTCACCGGCGATCCAAGGGAATAGCTGAATATCCAGTTCTGGATGGTCATTTGAATTTGTGTACTTAAATCAAGCTATTGCTCCGAAGTCGAAAGCATGAGAAACAGCCCAGAGTTTTTTTCGCAAGTAAAGAGAATTACCCGAAAGTTACTGAACATTTAAAGAGTCGTTTCGGATGTAAAGGCGTCCTGTTCTAAGCATATTTTCACGATTTATTGAATTTTGTGTTAATAATAATAATGCAACGAAGGAGGGCATTAGCCTGTTATCGTTATATAACAGTTTAGAAACAAAATTACGCTTATTGGAATTTTGATGTTACAGAAGATAAATACACGAGTGCCATTTTTTCGTTCGTGGAAACGATCTTGAATATTTTCTTGTGTTTTTTTAAAAAAATGAAGTTGTGTCTGAAGAAAAAGTTAAATTAGCGCATTTCTTTATTGATAAAAATTGTGTTGATGGTGAGTCTACTAGTTATGATTTGTATATAGGAAATAAATATAAAGAAAAGACTCCTGTTAAACAGTTTGAGACTTCATGTTTATGTTGTGATAGACAGAAAAATGTTTTAAAGCTTGTACGCTTATATATCAAAATGAAAACGATTTAATATTTAAGAACGGCGGGGATCTAATAGCTTAAAAACGAATAAATTCCCGTGACTATAAGTACAAGGTTAAAAATTTAAATTACCAGAAAAGGCATTTCGCAGTAATGTGTCAACAAGTACCTTCCCAATTTAGAGAAATTGAGCTCTGGGATGCGAAAAATGACGTGAATGTTTGGATGGTCAATCTGACATCTCAGGCGTATTATTGCAAGCTTTAATTGTTAGAATAAAAAATGGGAACCAAGAGAGGGTGGTAGGAGGGACTATTGACTCGGGCAACGAAAGAAGTTATTTAACTGGAGATACTACGGACTCTGAAATGTGAAGGTATAGGTGAAGTGAAATTAATAAAATATTCGGAGGGGTAAAAGCAAAAGAAAATTCCATTCTAAGCATAAGGTTCGTTTGAGTAGTAACACGATAAATATTAGTGTAATATCCATGAAGTGAATCTCATTTGTACGGATGTAAAGGAAATATCTAAAGGTCCTTGGTTAAAAATACTTCGCAGATTAAATGTTCAAGTGTCGGTTATAGAAGATAACACTTCCGAAATAAAAATGACATTAAATTGTTGATAGGTTCTGGTATTCAGGAAATTTATTCCCCTGAAATGTTAAATTTTTACAAAGTAGTCTGGTCGCAATGCAGACGCGTTTAGGATGAGATCTAATGGGCTAAGTTTAGGAAAGGAAATTTCTAATGTAAATGACTCTGTTGCTTGTGTTTTTCTCTGTCTCTCTTCCCCTCTGAGCGAAAAATGAGTAGTAAACTTTTGGAAATATGTTATTAGTATAAAATACCTAATTGAGTTAGTTATTGTTATAAAAGCTAAAATTCACAAGACCGTGCAGTATTTTCAGGAAATTTCAATTCAGACAGGAGATACGAAGTTTCATTACCTTGGTATTAGATTCCTTTTGGTTGTGTAGTAATGAAGAGTGGGAAGAAAAACGCTTCGTAGGCGGAGAATATTGTTAGATTCGAATCAAATTAAAGATTATGTAGAAGTATTTGATATTTGGGTAAAGCATCGAATTGTTAAAGAGGTTACAGAAAGAAAAGTGCGTAAAGAGCACTATTTGCCTCAGAGACTAGTGTTTAAAGAATCTAGCGAAACTATAACAGTAAGGCCAGTTATTGATGCTTCGGAAACTACACACTGCAAAGAAGCACTTTGCTTAAATGATTATCTAGAGAAAGGCTCCAGCCTGAAAGAATTCCAACATTGTTGAATCGTTTTTGGAAATACACTGTTGCAGTAATTTCAGACACTGAGAAAGCTTTCTTGCAGATAGGTATACGGGAGAAAGACGGCCATTATTTGCGTTTCTTGTGGAAAAGTCCCATCCTAACTGAAATAATTCTAACACTGTTAAATTGTTTTTGGAAATACCCTATTGCAGAAATTTCGGATACTGAGAGAGCTTTATTGCAGGTAGGTATACGGGAGAAAGACAAAGATTATTTGCGTTTTTTGCGGAAAGATGAAAGAGGAGAGAATACTAAAATATATAGACATCATCGCGTGGTTTGGGGGATTAATCGTAGTCCGTTTTCTTAACTGCTACGTTGTGTTATCATTTAAATCGCGCCCTAATCAATTTGCAGCTTCAACCAAAATTTGGAAAAAATAACTGCCTGGCTAGATTTAAGAATAGCTAAGAATTAAACAGATTTGTACGAGAAATGTTGATGTTGTACGATGTTATTGTCATCATCAAAGTTTAGTCTTGGGGGTGGCAGTCAAATTGTGAAACCGAAATAATTTCGAACTCTGTATGAAATACGTCCATTTGCGTTCTAGGGTTAAACTGGGACTTGAAAGATGGTATTTTTTCTGTAAAATTCACTAACAAAATGAAAAGGAAGTTATGGCGAGTAAACGAACATTCCTTTCTTGCGCACAGAATTTGTTTGACCCCGTGGGTTTTACTTCTACTGTTACTCTATTCCCAAACCTAATATTGGATGAATGCTGGAAATTACGGCGTAAATTGGATTTAAAATTGCTTGAACATTTAGAAAAGAAGTCCTGGAAATGTGTAAAAAATTGGAGCTGCTGTCTAATGTCCAAATTCATAGATGTATTAATAGTGATAAATTGACTGACGAAGAAGTTATTCTCCATGCTTTCAGCGATGCCAGCAAGCATGCCTCCGCTACCTGCATATTTTGAATGAAGACCGAAAATCAGGTTTATTTAAATTTTGTGCAAGCATATGCTAAAAATTACGCCTTTAAAGAGTGTATCCATTTCTCGGTTAGAATTATTGTCTTGCTCAGTCGGAGCACGTTTAGGAAGTGCGGTCAGATCTGATTTGCATGTGCCAAATTTAAGAACATTCTACTGGACTGACTCGACAACTTTGAGCGAGACGTTCGATGAGGAACTTTCGTTTGGAATCGTATCCAAGAAATCAGAATACTTCCAAAAATAGAAAATTGGCCACACATCGCTTCGGAGCTAAATGCAGACCTCACTTCTACAGGTTGTTTAATTAAAAGGTTTTTGCAGTCGAAATAGTGGAAAGGCCCAGCATGGGAGTTAGAACCAGAGTCGCCATGGCCTAAAAGCACTGATTTGATCAGACATAAATTCAGTAAAACATAAGTCAGTACTGACTACTGTTAACAAATTGTAAACGTGACGGTTGACACTATATTTTTCACCTGTAAAACAATTGTACGCATGTTAACTTGGATACTTAAGATTTTAAGTTACGACAAACTAACAAAACCTTCAGAATTTTGTCTGCTCCGGAAACTGAAAGAGCTAACGTAACTCTTATGTTATTGATATGAAAGGAATCATTTAAGGATGTAAATGATGATAAATTTAAGACCTTGGAACCATAGTTGATTGTGAGGATCTGATCAGAGCTAAGACCAATATTGCTTATCAGGACGATATTGATGACTTCAAGTTCCTTCTTATTTTGCCATCTAATCATGGAGTAGTAAAGTTATTGATAATGAATGCACATTATGGACTGTTGCATGCTGTTACTTCTATGGTGATGTCTCATGTATGAGAACAGTATTGGATCTTCAAAGCTCTTAAGACAATACGAAACTGTATTAAAAAGTTTGTGAAATGTCAAAGAGTTAAAGCTAAAAACAACTCCGGATGTTTTGAGAATAAATGGAGTATTTTTATGTGATGTATGGATGGATGTAGATCTTACAGGATCTCTTTACCTTAGAGATGGTTTACATCTGTGCAGTCTATCGAGCCATTCATCTAAAGTTAAAAGCATTTTTGACAACTAAGGCTTTTTTCAAATTATTGAGACGTTTTATCTCTCGTCGTAGAAGACCGTCTACTATATACTCGGATAATCGCAATAATTGTAAGGAAGCAGAGAACCTTATACACACACTTGATTGGAAAAATCTCTGATCAAAGGTCGCTGACCAAAGAATTCAGTGGAAATTTTAATTCATCTTCTGCATCCTGGTGGGAGCGTTTAATTCAAATGGTGAAACACATTCTGAGAAAAGCGCTAGGTCGCGCCGCCCTGGATTACGAGAAATTACTTACGGTATTATGTGACTGTGACCGCTTGCATGCGTATCCTAAGATGTATCACCATTCATTCACTCCTGAGAAGTTTTTGCAGATATTTCACAATCAGGAGTCCTTGATATCGACGTAGTGGATAAAGAAAAATTGAGTGACCGAGCTAAATATCTACAAATTAGGACAGAACATCTCAATGTAAGATTCCGTGTGGAGTATGTAGGACAATTATGTCAACAAGCCATTAAATACTCTACGGCTTGAGAAGGCAAGTCCTCACATTTTCACTACGAACTCCATTTCCGCTGTGCCTGTTGGCTAAAAAGGCTATAAATAGAGCGGTTTTAAAGTTCAGTCTCTTTATTGTTACGCTGCAGCGCATGATTGAAGTCTGTTAGACAAGTCTGGTAACTTTCCGTTCACGCCGATTCGATGATACATTCTTCTGCAGAAAGTCCTCGTGTTTCTTCATATAGTAATTTATTGTCATACCTTTGAAGGAGGTCGACCAAGCAGCGCATTTTGTTAAAAAATAGCTGGATGTTTTCTTTCCTACCAAATGTTATAGCATTCTGGAATCACTACTTCTAAATTTAATTAGCAACTTTGGCGATATTTCAAGATTCACTTCTTTCGATATTTTGTTCTTTTATGACGAGCTCGTACATGTCATTATGACTGAAGTTACCTAGGTTTCTTGTGGCCAAATATGTATCTAAATTTATACAACAGTACTAATGTTATGATTAAATACGTGTTTCATAGGTGAAGATATTACGCATTCTTTTTAGGTGCTATACCTGGGTAAGTCAATATTTATCGTTTATCCAATTTTAGATTAGTAAGGCACACCAGAATCAAATCTTAATTTCTCTTTCTGTGCAGGTTATTGTTGTTTTCAACGCAAAAATGTTAGAAATCAAATTTAATTATGTAGTCTTTTGGGTTCATTGCCTGTCTAATATTAAAACACGGCTAAACCTCCCGAGATCAGGGAACTTGTCTTCCTAAAAGACAACAAGAAACGTGCACACTGGAATGCAGCTCTTGTATTGAAACGAATACCTGGTTGTAAGGAATAAAAACGACTTGCTGTTATAAAAACAGAGACTTCCGAAATTTTGTGACCAGTACAAAGACTAAACATGAACCGGATAATACAGTCGAAAAGGATATTACAAAAATTGTTCCTCTGACAACCAGCAGTGGATCACAAAGTCACGTTAGTCCCTATCGCGTGTCCACATATTCATAGATGGTCGCAATATAGTAATGTGGGACCACGGAATAAGACAACTTTGTGGTAGTGCGACTATTCTTTACTTTTTATTCTAGAGTGTCTGTGTGTGCACCGTCGTTTTCATAATAGATTATGATTCTCCTCCATGTATGATGTCTTCATGGTAGTAAATGCACTTTGCACAACATCTTATGTTAGTCAACTGTCTGGTAATGTGTGGCGAGAGTAGTAGTGTTCCTTCGAGGTTGGGAAGGATCGGATTTCCGGAACCGACCACTTTATGGGAGGAGATCCGGGATTTGATCTGGACCTTCTGAGAGTGGGTATAGCTACGGGGCAGTGACGCGCATCACATGGCCTCTCCTGTCCCAGTGCGACATAGGCCTCCTCGTGGCCCCACTGGTAACCAGATTAGCCTGGGCTGACTGTGTTCGGATACGATCCCTAGGGGTCGATTGGCAAATTCAGCGTACTGACTAGATCAATATCTAGACAGCCCCGACTTCTGCGGTAAATAAACAGTCTTCACAGGCCATCATTTTAACCGTGGTAGGTTCAGGCTTGGCAGGGACTGTACTGGTACTATCTTCTCTGGCCCTTGGTTGTGGGGACGTTACATGGTTTGATATCGCAAGTTGTCCGAGGGAGATGGGCTCCCCTTGGTCAATACTGAGGGACGGACGATGTCAACCTGTGACTTTGTTTATTTTCGTTCAATGCTAGCCGTCCACCTTTGTTCTTGAATTCATTTATTGTGCTAGCGTAACATTTAAAATCCCTCTGAATTGGCTAAGGGGGGTGGCGCCTTCTCGGATGGTCTCTGGAGGTTGGGACAATTATAAACCGTGTTAAGGCGGCCTCGAGCATGCCAGGCCTGGAAGCTCGTTTCTTCGTGTTCTCTCAGGAAATGCGTGGCAGCAACCTTTTGTTTAATGAACGCCCATAAGGCATTGTCGCAAGAGGACGGATCAGGACGTCGTGTTGGCCACTCCGAAGGTGCAGGTAAATGGACAGAACCACGTCCACTACATTTATCAGCAAATACCTCATTTAGATATTCTCTAACATTTGTGGCATAATGGGCTGGTGCTCCATCCTGCTGGAACCATACACGACTGAGCAGTTCCTGATCTTGCAGGTATGGAGTAAAGCAAAGAAGTAACATGGTGAGATAAGTAATGTGATTCACAACACTGTCGAAGAAATCGGGACCTACGAAGTGGGTCGCAGACTTTGTAGCCCAGATTATGATATGTGGTGGGTTTTGATGAAATTCTTCACAAAAATGCGAGTTTTCTTTACTCCAGAAATAAACGATTCCGGCTTTTGCACTATGATATATAGCACACTCGTCTGAGAAAAACACTTTCCTCTTGAAGGAAGAGTTGTAAAGACATTGAGCATTCTCCCACAAGTCTGCTGACGTTTTTGCATGTGGCTCACTCAGTTCGTTTCCAAACGAAGGTTTAAATTCCTTTAAGTGCAAATCCTTCGCCATATGTTTTTGCTTTGTCGGACCACTCAGCTCCTGTGACCGCTTACGAATGGATATTTTTGGCAAACATTTAACAGACGTTTCCTTGTATGGGGTCGTTCGTGAGCCCACGGACTCGTTAAAATCCATTCATTCATGGTGTAAGTAAACTCATCAGTCATGATTTAGATGCATATGAGTACCTGCAGCAATAAGAAACAATAATTCATTAGGATCTATATGTAATACAAAGGGGATAACGCGACTTTGTGATCACTTTGTAGAACTGTGAAACCAGTAATACGTCTGTGAAATGTTTTGATACTTTATAATGATTTTTTTTATTATTTTTAGGTTTCGTACTATCTTTTAGCGTGTTATCCTGTCTTTTTAAAGAAATATGAGTATGAAATGCTGCTTATCAGGTAATTTGTTTTGAGTTTGTTGCAGCTTTTTGACAAGAATAATTTTTTGCATTTCATTTTATATTTTCTAGTATTAATTTAAAGTGTTGGACTCTGTACTATTAAGTATTGCATTTAATAGATGTGTGAATCTACCTCGCAGTAAATTCAGATGCTGCCTTGCTGAAAAAAATGACCACCGTTCTCTTCTGATTAAACAACCCTGTAAGTATTGTTGAGTGAGACAATGACAATTCAAAAATTCGTGGTATTTCAGCTGCGTTTTGATTTATTCTTTTGTTAGTAAGAGGGAAGATTAAAAGGAAAAATTACCACTTTTCCAAATTTGGGAATATGCAAATTTTGTTTGTGACATCGAAAATTATTTTTCGACAAAAAGTGAAAAGTGACTTGTAGCATTCTTTATGTAGGTGGAGATTTGAACCAACGAGTATGTGTCAGCTGCTCCGTAGCAAGAAGTACCATTTCTCAATAATATGACTTAACTGAATCTTTAGTCTGGAGTACCATCAATCATTTAGAAACGGGACAAATATAAATCATTGTTAGTGGAAACCTCTGGAATATGCGAACATATCATTTGCAGACTTTGGATTCGTTTTTATTTTTAAATTAGAAAAGTTAGGCAAAGACCAGAACAGCACAGGCATTAAATAACGCTAAGTGAGGAGGAGTATTTAAGAACCAAAAGAAACTGCAGTATGAACGCAACTCTTTTGCGACAACAACTTCTGAGGACGACTGGTACCTATGTTTCGACACAAACTGTTCGAAAGCGATTCCGTAGTATTGATCTGTATGCTTGTAAACGTATGGTTTATGTCCCTTTAATAGCGAAACATGTACGTCAGAAATGGTGACAGCAGAGGATGGGCACAAGAGCGTTATTGGATGGAGACAAACGAATGAAGTAATATTCTCTTCTCAGAAGAGTTCCGGTTTCTGTATAACCTGGCAACAGACGGCTTATCATGTGAAAATAATGTGGCATGCTCGCAAATGGCTTAACCATAGCAAAATAAGCGTGTAGTTAGATCATCAAGGAGAGCGGGTAGGAAAAAAAATGGTGGTTAGTGATTCAAGAAAAGGGGTATCACAAAAATATCTCATTGCCAGTTTTACCAGGGAATGTATAGTGCAATTAAACTAAGGCTGAGGGTGCGGGAATAGGGAAGAAGTTGGGTTAAATGTATGTGGTGACAGCATTAAGTGCTTAAGGTGTCTAAAATCTTAATCCAGAATTTGGCATGCTCAGAAGTCCTGCATTTGGTGAATAAATGTGCCTGATTTGGGGGAAGCGGAGTGATGCTCTGAGCCGGATAGCTTTAATGGCCGTTTCAGCATGTACATCAGACGTAGATGTTTTCTGAACAATTAGGGAATGAAATCCTCGGATCTTTTGTGGTCCCTTTCGCTGTAGCAGTTGGGAAGAAATTAGTTCTAATGGATACAGTGCCTGGTTATGGACAACTTCCTGTTCGATGAAGCAGTCCTCCCAATTGATTGGAGCGATTTTCCCGGACATGACCCAGTCGAACATATTACACCACTATAATGAAAGCTGATCTGTGTGAACGTACATCTGAATCTAACATGGTTGGGACATATTAGAGAGAAGGATTGTTAGTCGCTCAGGAACAGTTCAGTAGTGGGAACCATTCTTCTACAGAAAAGGGAGAGAACGCGCCATTTTTTCTTTAAAAAATTCATTAACTGTGTATTTCACTAGTATGTAACACAGCTTTTATTCAGGAAAACCCAAACGCCTTATTAAAACTCATTTTTATATGAAAAATCACATCACATTGCTCATTTTATGATGTGTACGAAATGTGCATTTATTTTCAAACAAAAATAAAATTTAATTATTCCTTTTTCCAATGTGTAATTTTCTTTTTTTATAGCTTACAGCACTATGGATCATACATACACTACCTGAAAGAGAACACGTCATATTATGAAAGAACGATTAGAAGCAGACCAAACTTTGTTCGTAGATTGATAATCAAGCATTTAATAAACTATTTAATTTTCGAAGGTGTTCACCTGTAAACCACTCAGATATACAAAAGCATCAATGTTACCGACCCAGTTCTGCAATACATTCTTGAACAGGCCATTGTATCGAACCAATGGGTATCGGAATCATATAATTTAATGTCGGGACACGTCAAGAACGCCATACATTATTGACGTGTCTATACAATTCATCCTCCTTTTATAGAGAAGATGAGGTATTCAACCAATGCCCAATCATATCCTACAAATGCTTGATTAGCGGGGCTATAGAGGTATTTTTATATCTTCCAGTGCATTCAGGCGAAGCCGAGTATTGTATGGCCGAATGGTATCTTCTTGAAAGATGGCTTTTGGGATGCTTTAGACCCTCTAGGAAGAAATCAAGAAAGCTGTAGTCACCAGGATAAAATACGCCGGGATACAAAATGTGCCAATTTTTACATTAATTCTGAAGCAAAATGCTTTTCATCCTGCTTCCAAACATGGAGAAAACTTTGCAGCTAGTAAAGGATGGTTTGAAATGCTGAAGGTACGGCATGACTTACAATTCAAACAAAATCAATAAAGAAACATCTGACGTTGATCTAGTGGTTGTTCTGGACTGAAAAAACTCGGTGATAAAAGAAGTGTGATCCAAGTAACATTTTTAATGTGGATGGATGCAGATTGTTTTTGAAAACCTTTCCCAACAAAACTCTTTATTTAAAGAAGGCAAAATTCATTGGAGGGAGTGCAGAAAGACGTTTTCGCTGGAACCTAAAATTAATGGCAGTGAAAAGCTGAAACTTATTGTCATAAAAATTCAGCCCCCCTCTCATGTTTTTAAGGATGTAAACTGTGTGCCAATTATCTGTAACGCCAACACCAAAGCCTGGATGACTTCAGAGGTATGGGAAAAGACAACCAAGAATTCAGACTAAAACTTTTCGCAGAAATGTAGAAAAATAACTTTAGTTACTAAAACTGCACAGCTCACACCAGGGTAAGCAGTTTAGAAGCCATAAAAATGGTATATCTTGCTAGTCATACCTGGACTAGACATGATAGTGTGACTTATGGACCAAGGGATTATTCATAATTTTAAATTAAGTATAAGAAAGTTCTCGTAAAGGATTTTATAACGGCTGTTGTCGACAATATACTTTTTCCGTTACTTTACTTGATGTGGTTTTCTACATAGCGAAAAACGGCAGCATGACTTCCACCAAAATTATTGCCATTTGCTTCAGACATATAGGTTGCAAAATAAATTCTTAAGAAGCCAATCCCAAAAGACAGTGAGAATGAAGATGATGTTGATGTTCCCTTTCTAAACTTTAAAAAAAAAAAAAAAAAAAAAAAAAAAATTTTTTTTTATATTTCATGAGTATGTATCTGTGGAGAGTGGAGTGTGAACTCTGGAGAAATTTGCTGAATATTGTTTCCAAAATAAAAAAATTAATCTACCTTGAGTCCACTGATGAAAGTGATAATGAGCTGGTTTAAGTGACGACGTATAAAGATACTATAATTGCAATAAATACTGTTAAAAAATTTTTATTTCTTGCGAAAAAAGTAGACGGTAAAGATTTCACAGTGATGGGAAAAAGTGTAAAAGTAACAAACCGCTATTGAAACAAGAGTCCATGAAAGATTTTTTTAAGTAAAGCGGTGAGTAATTTTTTGAGTTCCTATCTTGATCTACAGATTTTGAAACAAATGCTTAGAAAAAAATAACATTGTAACATTATAAGGTATATCTCCCACATTCTTAGCGTGCCTTCGTGGTGTAATGGTCAGCACACTGAGCCGGTAATTCAGAGGTCCGCGGTTCGATCCCCGGCGAAGGCCATGCATATTTTTCATCGTTTTTGCTTCCAAAAAAACCTAATGTCTCTACACTGGCGCCCGAACTAAAAGGGTTGTGGATGATGACTCTCCACACCCAGGATTTGGCGACTAGGTCCCTTAAAACCCTAGTCGCCCTTTAAAAAGGGGAGTATATAAGGTATATCTCCCACATTCTTAGCGTGCCTTCGTGGTGTAATGGTCAGCACACTGAACCGGTATTTTAGAGGTCCGCGGTTCGATCCCCGGCGAAGGCAGTGCATATTTTTCATCGTTCTCGCTTCCAAAAAAACCTAATGTCTCTACAACATTAAGAAAAAGTATTTCCGTGGATATATTTTTAATAATAATCAGGAATATTAAGTATATGTGCATATGTCCTGGTTCTTGTCTAAAACTTCCGGCTTTACTTAAAATGAAAAATTTCTTTAACCCTCATTTATCCCCACACCACTTTTGACTAGTCCGCTGGGGTAACTGTTTAACGTAGGTTGACTGCATTTGCATATGATAATGAAATAGAAATTTTAAGAATACGAATATCGATGCTTGTTGTATCTTCTTCCACTTGCATACAAAAATTGAAACTACTTTCACTGTGTGAAAAATTTCTAAACTCTGAAGAGTGTGTTGTAAGTATCTCATATTTTGCATTCGTTGAACAAAGTAATAAATAACACTGATAACAATAAGGTTCATTCTGAAAACATTTTATGTGTTTTTGCACCTTTTATGCGCTTTTAGTCTTCCAAATAAAAAGTTCCGCTTCAGCGTATGAAATATGATACAGTGCTATTTCTTTCCCCTGCCACGGCCCCACCAGTGGTCGAGCGATTAAAGATTGCTGAATAATGGTAGTTCATCTTGGGTTTGAACCAGATATACGAGTGGGCTGCATAGTTTGTTTTCTGCATGTGTACTGTGAATACTGGGCCGTTTCGCTTAGAACGTTTCCACAAAGGTATCCCAAACTTACGCAGATAGCCCCATGGCATTTCATAACGGTGCTCTTACAAAGCGAAACTGAAGCTTATCATATATAATTCGCTGGAAGAGAAGAAGTTGATGCGCATTATAGATGGAAGTATGTTAGTAGCAATAGCACCCCAAACCATTACTGTCCGAAGTTCACGGGCCGTGTGTCACTCGAAAGTGATGAAAATCTCAGGGCACTTGCCACGTCGTCTCCACACCCTCACATGTGTGAGGCAGAAGCGAGATTTGTCATTGAAGATTAGACTGTCCGTTGCGACACTCCACGCAACTCTGCTGTGACATCATTGCAAGCGTTCACGACGACGGCTGGCTGTTTATGGCAGCCTTCGTAAATGATAGTTGGACCCCAAATGTGTACTGACAAATCATCGCAAAACGGTCGGCTTCGGTACTGGAACAGTAAAAACATCTTGCACACTTCTAGAGTCATTAGGTTTTTGATGCTGGAGACGTGAAAAATGTGCAGTGACCTTCTTGCCGGAATCCGAAATCCGCACCTCCAGAATGCGCGTCGAGTGGGCTTCCAATTACACCACGGAGGCATGTGGAAAGGATAGAGAAAATAGCCTATATACTCCCCCTTTTAAAGGGGGATGGGGAGGAGAGGAATCTATCGCCAAATCCTTGTGGTGACGAATTATCGTCCAGCACCTTTTAGTTGGGGTGCGACTGTAGAATCATTAGGTTTTTTTTATGCTGACCACGTGAAAAATGTGCTGTGCCGTCACCGGAATTCGAACTCTGGACTTCCCGAATACACGTCGAATGTGCTTTCAATTACACCACGAAGCCGTTCGGAAAAGAGGGAGACTTCCTTATACACTTCTCAAAATGTCTCCAGTTGCGGGGACACATATGGCGTGATGTACGACGGTAATTGCTACTTTCTGACGTCCATGCCCGTGGTCCGAACTTCTTACGGAACTGCACACTTTTTTCCTGTGTCCAATGTCACCAAATTCAGTCAAAGGTTTTGTATGAACCTGCGTTTCTTCTGCAATAGAACTACTATGTTAATTACAGCGTATGTTGTTATAGCTTATTATCATATAACTAACTATTTTAACGAATAGATATAGTAACTACGAATTAATTTATTCTATAATTTTATGTACATTTGTCGCATTTATGATGATTCAGTTTTTAAAAGCATAGAAACTAGTCTTTATTAAATTTATTGCCTAGAGTATTTCCTAAATTTCATTTCTTGAAAGTCTGTTTAATAACGTACAGAAAAACATGCAAGGACTATTTGCAGTGACGATTATTGCTGAGGATTTTAAGAAATGAGTATCTGATGACCAATTTATTGACATATTTGCATCACTATATTCTATAAATAAGTGTAAATCATTTGCTGCAGAAATTCTGTGGTGCAATACTGTCAAAATCACAGGCGGCTATAGGCTGATATACTTATAGAATGACAAAACTACGTTTAAGAGGTACTTAAAATCATTTTATATCCAAGTTACGCTTTTTCGATTAAGTAGGATTTTGATTAACTGGAACTCGATTCAACAATATTTTACTCCTAAGGCTTTATGCAAATTTTACTCTATGTTTTTACTAATCTGGTAGCTCATGTTTCTCGAGATCACAGAAACAGAAAACGTACGCGTTTTTGTTTCGTCCCACGGAAATATTTGATAAATGCGAAAAGTAATCCTTCTTATTCTTGCTAAGAAAACTGATGCTTAAAGCAGCATTTTGCTTCAATTTTTTTTACTTTTGTGAATTGATGTTCGTATTATTTAGTGAATCCAAAGCGGTGCGTAACTGTGTAAGAAATGTCGGTTCACCTTAATCAGTTGCCATTTCTATAGCGAAATCATTTAGTTTCTATAAGCAGAAAAAATTCAGATATCTGGAGGCGGGTATCCAGAACTCGAGTTAACTGGATGTGTTATGTGTATTTCTAGAGAGAATGAAGTTCAGGTTTATAAATTTATAAGTTTAACTTTTCATTCGTTTAAAAATTTAAAAAGCTGTTAAATTAATTGATATGAATATGTACGACGTACATTGGCTTACCTGTTCGACAAATATGTAATCTGTTAGCATTAATTAAACAACAATTACGTACTATACGTTGGCATTCTGTTCTTTTTCACTAAGACATTCACGGCCAAAAAAAGTAATTTTAAGCTTTAATATCCTCAAAAAGTAAATATTTGTATAGTGGCTTGGTTCGTTGAAAAGAAAATATTTAATTTTTGAATTTAATTTTTAATAACCTTGGTTGAAATAAAATATTAGTAATGAGAAGTAAAATTTTCTCATTTGCATTTCAGCACCTAATTATTTGGCTACAAAAGACATCTTCGTTTCCGAATACAGGCTCGTACGTTTTACGTAAGTATAATTTTCATGTGAAATCTTTCTTAGGTTGAAATAGTGTAATTAAGTTAATATGCCAAAAGCTTTTTAATTTTCCCAGCTCTTCAAAAGGCATATTCAACTCATACTAAAAAATGAGTAAAAACCTAAAATAACAAAACGATAAGAAAATTCTTATGATAAAAGTAGAGATCTCAAATAAAGAGTATGCACTGCAATTTCACTTTCCAGAATTGGGAAGCGAATACATGGCAATGATGATGTTACATTAGGCTGTGTCCACTAAAACGATGGTACGTTAAGGTGTGTACCGAGAAATGTAAGATACTATCGTGTAGAATCTCTACATATACCCATCAAGTTACTATGCCTAAAGTTTTCAATCTACATGCCTTATTATCTGAAGTCGAAATTTGTCTTCTGTATAGACTGTTGAGAAAGGTTTAAAATACTGTAATATGCTTAGCTGCTAGGACATACAGAATTTTTTTTTAACTACTCCGTAGGTATTTTCCATAGGCAACTAAGCATTTTGTAAATTCACGTCAAACTTGCGTACTTTCTCCGAATTCGTATTTCTCTTCAGTAACTGTATATAGAAGGAAAGTGGCTTAAAGCGAATTTCCATTAATAAAGCATTTGTCTATCCTAAAGTCAGAGAGTTTTTCCTGAAGCCAGTGCGGCAGTAATTCGACAATTTATAAAAATTGTTTCAGGCGTAAGATTACTACTAAAATCAGTTTATTTGCTTAATTATGTTTTCTTTTTTCAATTGCTCAAATGTCATAGTGGTTCTATCCATACCCAGACAGAATACACGGTACCAAACTACTTCTATGGCTATTGGAGGGATTAAAGTAACAAAAATCAGCGTATTAGTCATAAATTTGGAGGACTAGATTCGAAAGTTTAATTATAGAAACTTCTCTTCAGTTGCAGAAGTGCAAATTATAAAAGAGGAGCCTATGATAAGATAAGGGGATAAGAATGAGAGGAAGGAAATCAATCACCTGGTGCCATCTAGTGATAAAAAATTAAAAACGACTATGAAATAATTCCTTTAAAAGCTGAGAGTAAAGGCGGACTGTGATTGGGATCGTTAGCTAGAACTCAAGGATTTTTATGAATGCGAAATACCTCAAATCTAATTCGACGACAGAAGAGGGTTTTGAATGATTTTGGCCGCAGAAAAATGGTAACTGTGATTTTATAACCACAGTGTTGGGCAAAAGGTGGATGTACATATTTCTTTTTTCCTAGCATATGCCTCATGCTTCTTAACACGAAATTTTAGAGCTGTCTTAGTTTGATCAATGTAAATTAAACCGGACTGGTAAGGAAACCTGCATATACCCTAGGAGTTCATATCCGGAATTGAGTCCTTAAGTAAGTTATGCGAAGTTTATTGACAGAAGAGAAAACAACCCGAAAACTTAATTTCTGTAAAATACGTGCAATTTTATAGCAAATCCATGGAAAGAAAAGAATGGGAACAGAATTCTTATACAGTAGAAGTCCATTAGTCCGGCATCCAACAGTCCGGAATGCCCGATAGTCCGGCATCGCTCCGGAAAATTGTAAAAATTTTGGTTTTCTCCAAAAGTGTGTCTTTAAAGCAAATAAAACCGCTCGAGAGCTATTCGGAAGTTTTCGGGGTAGTTCGAGATCATCCGGAAGCGCTCGGTATTGTTCGGAAACAATTAGCGGCCGGCTAGTCTCAGCTGTCACAACAAATTCAGGTGCAGTGCAGCTCCGTTAATCAATCACGAAGCGTCTTCGCCATTTTTTTGTGCGTTGTTGTTTTGTGTCCTTTCACATCGCAGTAAACGTAACTTTTGAAACTGTTAATAAAAAAAGTGATTTTCGTTCTAACTGTAC
>KK112177.1:596788-677241 GCA_000611955.2 Stegodyphus mimosarum
ATTTTTAGTTAATTATTAACCTAATTGTTCTTATAATTACCGCCCGATAGACCGGAATTTTCGGTAGTCCGGCACCGAGCCGGTCCCGAACGTGCCGGATTATCGGACTTCTACTGTATCTCCTAAAACAAGAGGGTGCTTTTTGACTTGTTGAGGTGAGAATTTTTTTAACCGCTTGGTCAATTATGTTAGGTGAAAAGCCTCTGTCAACTGCTAGTGCTTTTAAGTAATTTAGTTCTTTATGAAGAGCCTATTTAGAAGAACAAACTTAAAATGCACGAAAAACGAAGAAATAAAATGAAACTAACTTCCGTTTAGTCGAATGACATGATTTGAAGTATGGTTGAAGGCAAGCAAATTAAGGTTTACGGTAAACAGTAGTGCTGAAGTTGGATACGTTGCGTGTGACCAAGATGTAGAGGAAAAGAAGAATATAGGACGTCTCAAGTTCAAAAGTGAAATGAATAACAGGATCAATGGAATTCATTATTGAAACTGAGTAACAGGATTAATGAAATTCATTATTGAAAGAGCTTTACTTAAATTATGTTTATTGCCGTCAAACAGGGTAAAGGTATCGGCAACGAAACGGAACCACATAGGGAAGTTTAAAATTTCAAATAATTTTGATTCATAATAAAACACATATTTATCAGGAAGGATAGGATTAAGAGTAATTCCCATGATTAATCCCTCAGTTGGATTGTAATATTTATGATGGAAACAAAGTGTGTTTGTTTCAGATGGAGTTAAGTAACAGAAATTAATTCATAAATTTTGATACAGGAGAAATGAAATTCTCGAAATCTCGTTTCTATACACCTTCCACTGGAACACTGGTGAATAATGATTTTACATGAAAAGAAAACCATCATGAAATTTCTAGGGTAAATGTTTTTTACCTTTTCGATATATTCTATTGATTGTTTTATGGGGTAAGTGTTATTAACTAACAAAGTCGAAAAGCTAGAACCTAAATATTTAGCTAATGGGTACGAGTCTGCGCTTAAATTTGATACAATAGACACAAATGGAATACCGCATTTAGGAATTTTGGGTAAAGCGTATAATCTGACACAATTCGCAACAGACGGGATAAGCGATTTTTTTCTAGTTGGTCGGAAGGATTTGCGAAGATTTAATCTCGGTTTTTGTTTTTGAGAGGTCCACGGGTGAAGAATCTTTAGAGATCAGATTACATGGACCTACGTTTAAGTGTTTAGCGGTACCATCGATGTAAGTGTATTTGTAGATGGCGACTGTTTGGTCGTCTTTATTGGCTCTTACAATATAATATCTGGATTACAATGGGTTAGTTACATTGATCAATGCAAGAGAACCTTAAAATTCGCGCTGAGAAACGTGAGGCATGTATCAGGGAAAAGGAAACACATAAATCTCTTGTTGCCAAACACTGTGGTCAGAAAATCAGATTTTCCATTTTTCTGCACCAAGATTATTCAAAAACTTTTTCCTATAGCAAATTAGACTTTCTAGAGTCGTTTCACGTTCATAGAAATCTTTCAGTTCTGCTTAACTATCCAAATTCCAATCCATCTTTACCCTCAGCTTTGACAGAAAATTATTTCACAGCTGTTTTCCTTTATCATCAACAGATGGCGTCACTAGCTGTCTTTCTTCCTATCATTCTTATACCTGGCTTCTCTTTCGTCACTTAACACTTCTGTAGCTGAAAAAGAAGGTCCTATGTTTAAACTTTCGAAACTAGTCCTGCAAATTTATGCATATTACGCTGAATGTTGTTGCTTTAATCTTTACTCCGCGTGTTACTTTAACTAAAAATACTTCTGTGGTTGTTCTCAAAGTGGAATAGTCACCTTGGGGAATGCGTCTATTGGTGATATTCTATATCAATGTTTATTTATATTCTTAGAAATACTTGCTAATTCTAGGGATGATCACCGTAAGACTGTCCGTTGTATTTATTTGCACAAATGAGTTTTTCAGCGTTGCTGTATTTATCCCCAGTAAACGAAGTGCAGTTATTTGCAACGTTTTTGAAAGAAACAAGATTTAACCTTGTTTCATTTTGCTCACTTTCTTTTTTATAATTGGACTATTGCCTGATTTCTTGAGTTTTTAATATACTTCTAAATACATACCTTCACTGAATAATTTATTATGAAATTCTTAGTCAAACTGTTTTCTTTCGGAGAACTTAAGGTTTATTTCACGTGTTTACATTCTTCAATGTTTTATAATGGTAATCCACTTAAAATTCTTCAGATGATAATTTTTTTCCTTGTTTATTTCCCAAGTATGAAAAGCACCTAGGATAAGCTTTTTCATTAGATCTCGCAAGTTCTGCAAAACTTGTAAAGTCTTGTATGTTTGGCTTACATAAAATGCACTCGACGCTGAAAGCTGTTTGGTGAATTATCACCAAGTCCTTTAAAAGTACTACAAAGTCAGGACAAGGGTGTAAAAAACCCTTTATTAACTCAAATCAGTTTCACTGCCAGCGCCAATTCTTGCTTACGAAAGCCAACACTTTTGACTTAAATTGAAAGGTAATGAATAACGTAAAAATTAATGAAGTTAAGTATAGCCCAAAAGCTTCATAGGCTAACTATCGCGGAATCTGTCTCTAACTCGAAGTCGGCTTAAACAAGCCTAATGTCAAGAATAACTGAACGCTGCAGAAATCTGATCGCTAGATAATCAAAGGTATCGATGTGGCTTTCAAGCAGGAAGAACACGCTTTGATTTCACCTTCCAAAACCTTCCCTTAAATGCTAACCTTTTCTACCTCATTTAAATACGTTAGTCAGTTTGCATTCTGGCAACTAAATATGAATTGAAAGCAAAAGGAACAGGAAAGCTGATTGAACATAAAATAACTGTTAAGTAAATTAAATAAACTCTCGCAAACGTATTACTAGAAAACAAAAATTTTTATTACTGAATAGATATTTCAAAACCTCGATTGTATGAAACTAGATTAAGTTTTTCAGAATTCATGTCATGATATAAGAAATTTTGTCAGATATATTTGAAGATGCGGAATATTCCGGAAATCCGGAATAAAGATTTCGCAAGTTTTGTAAAACTTATAATTAGCAATTATAATTTTTTTATTACTGAATAGATATTTCAAATTCTCCGTTATATGGAGCTGTATTAAAGAAATTCATGTCAAGTATCTTTGAAAATCCGGAATATTTAAAAATGTGAAATTACATACAAATAAAATTTTCGGATCATATCCGGAAGCCAGACATTGCGTTTAAAGACTGGGCCGTCTCTAAATGTCCGCAGATTAGGTTTGGTCAAAGCGTGTGCGAATTTTGGAGTTCTCTAGCAATAGGGATTTGGGTAGTAGAAGACACTAACGTGGGAGAGTGGCTGAAGATCTGTGTCTGTTTTTTAAACGTGTAAATTATGGCCTAAATGGAGATTTATCTTAATGTTTAGGGTTTAATATGAATGCTTTTAACTTACAAGGTATTTCTCCCGCCTTCTTCGCATGCCTTCGTGATGTAGTGGTCAGCACGCTTGACGCGTAACCGAGAGGTCCGTTGCTCATTTTTCATGAGTCCTGTTTCGAAAAAACCTAATGTATCTACAAATTTCATATAAAACTATAGCTAATGTGTAAATCTATTAATTTACTTATTCATTAGCTGTAATAACCGACTTATTCATTAACAACCATAATACTGACAAGTATATGAATATAATACTTATCATATGATATATAGTTAAGGGTTAATACTTATTAATTATTTTCCGTTAATTAAATGAATGATCTTTTTAAAAATTACTTGTTTAAAGTTTCTCATTGCATTACTTCAGCAATTAAGTCCTCTGTTTAAAAGTAATTTAAATAAGTGTTAGAAAACTATTAAATTTCTTCCCCATTGTATATGTTTTTGCAGTAAAACGAAGGCTATTAATGCCCAATTGTGTTTATATGTATAGTGAAAAGAGTAAAAGTGAGCCCACCATTGTGCTTATTCGTAAAAACAAAAGAAGACAATAAACACACTGCTGGGTTTATTCGTACAACCAAAATAAGACTAACAGACTGTGTTTAAGGTCCTCGTTTCTCTTGCAAAATATAAAATTTAAAAAAAAATTAATTTTCAGAATTGCATCATTATTTTGAAGATAAATAAAGATTGTTTGGTGGAAAAAAAAGACTATGTGTGTGTGACTTATTATTCAATTTTTACATATTTTCCGAGATATTCCATTTTTTTTTAATTCAAGCAAATATAGCGATTAAAACTTTCAGTCCCTTCGAGCTCGTTATAATAAGGTTTCACTGTACAATCTATATTTTTATTCCTTGAACTAAAATGAAATTGAGTTCCTTTCAATTTTGTATTTCTGGTGTTTGTTTTAAAATATTTAATGCACGGATTACCAATTTTTTTTATCTCAACGGACAAATGATTAATATCAAATGATGGAGATAATTCCTTTTTAGACTTGAAGCAGTTAATTCCATTTTAGACTGCTAATGGTATTTGCAAGACTGCTAATGGTATCTGCAAGGAACAGTAGCACAAGATAATTAACTATAGCTTAGAAACGCTCTTTGCCGTTCCCTTTAAGAAAAACTTTGAAAAAAATGGTTAAGCTCGAAGACTGAAAGTGCACTAACTGTTTCCGGTAAGTTCAAAAGCTCCCTAAATTGCTTGTAAATCTAATGTGGTGGAAAAAGAGTCTTACTGTGAATTACGCTTCCCTGCAGTTGCATTCTTTAAACGGAGAAACACATTTACAGTAAGTAAGGACTGATTTTCAACGTGACTATTCAGTAAAAGTACTATATCGTACTAACATGTTCAAGCAAAAGGTACTAGCTCCAGAAAAAAATTCAAAAATTATATTTCTTTAATTTTACTCTGTTTAGGGCGATTTAGGATATTACGTTGTAGAGACATTAGGTATTTTGGAAGCAGGAGACATGAAAAATGAGCAACGCCTTCGCCGGGAATCGAACCACGGACCTCTCGGTTACGCGTCGAGTGTGCTCACCACTATACCACGAAGGCATGCGAAGAAGGCGAGAGAAATACCTTATATACTCCCCCTTTTAAAGGGAGACTGGGGTTTTAGGAACCCAATCGTCAAATACCGGGGGTGGAGAATCATCATCCACCACCTTTTAGTTCGGCCGCCAGTGTACAGACTTTAGGTTATTTCGAAGCAGGAGTCATGAAAAATGAGAAACGCCTTCTCCGCGAATCAAACCACGGACCTCTCGGTTACACGTCGAGTGTGCTGACCACTACACCACGAAGGCATGCGAAGAAGGCGGGAGAAATACCTTATATCCTTCCCCTTTTAAGGGAAGATTGGGGTTTTGGGGTCTTAATCGCCAAATCCCGGTGATGGAGAACCATCATCCACCCCTTTTTTAGTTCCTGCGCCAGTGTAGAGACATTAGGTTTTTTGGAAGCTGGAGACATGAAAAATGAGTAATACGTTCGCCAGGAATCGAACCACGGACCTCTCGGTTGTGCGTCGAGTGTGCTGACTACTACACCACGAAGGCATGCGAAGAAGGCGGGAGAAATAACTTATAACGTTCTTACTGCTGTAAATAAAACTTCTCGGATAAACTTCACAATAACCATCTATTTATGAAACTTTATAGCAAATGTTGCTAAATTCATAAATTCTTAAGAAGTGTAAAACTGTGTTGCTGAATAATCTAACTTTTCCTTTGTCAAAAGAAGTCAGTTTTGGCGTAAGTTTGCAGCTGATTGCATAATAAATATTGTTAAATTAAAAACATTTGCTGCCTCACAATCGTTTTCATTTAAAATATTACATTATAGGAAACACGAATTCTTGAGCAATTTAAAATACTTTTCCAATTTTCAATAGATACTATTTTCTATACAAAGCTCAATAACTATTTCATTCAATGAGATACGGAGGTTAAGAGCAGGGGCCTATAATATAAAAATAGTCTGATTCACCTACTTCAGATTTTGAGCATTGCTAATTCTTTTTTAATATATGGTAATCGAAATTTATTGTTTTGAAAACATGAATAAGAGTTTAATAGAGATGGACTTGTATTTCAGTTTAATGCATTTCACTTCCATCTCTATTCATTCCAGAGAAGATTTCAACAGCATCCTTAATATGCATTGTGCCTGAAGAGTGAGCATTGCCAGCTGGATTTATCTTTCAGATTTATTTTTAAAAGGGGTGTAACATTTTCCTCAATATGTGTATAAAGACTTGAGGGATGTTAGATTTCGAAATTTTATAAAATTGATTTCTTTAACTTTAAAAGTGCCAAAACGAGAATTTTTGCATCATGTAAAACATTTTTGTATTCGGAAGTATATGTTTACAGCCAGCTGTTGAGAAAATAATGGTGGGTAATAACTTTTGTGGATACAGTGTGTGTGTGTATGTATATAAATGGTGAATCTGAACAAGGGGGCAAAACTTTACGGGATCATAAAACGCAGCTGTACGAGCAATATTTATCATAGAATGTATGGTCGGAACGCAAACGGTGAGAAGTTAAAAGCTAATTTTTCACTGAAACGTTTAAAGAATTAACAAAAAAATGATAGGAGATACTTTAGAATTGCTCGTAAAGTTTTCTTTATAAACGGGAATGTAATTGATGTACATATTCAAAGAAATTGCTCAAAAGACCTTCCGCCAGCTGGGTTCACATTTACGCGATAGGGATTGATGCGCATTTCCCGATTATCGCTGGCAACAACGGCGAACCTGACCACTAGATCAATATTCGTTTCAACGGAGCATTCGTAGATTAGGCTTTCCATATGGCTCCACAGGAAAACGTCGAAACACGAGAGATCCGGTGTCCAAACTATGAGATCACCTCGACCAGTTCATCGCTCTGGAGATTTCGTATTTAGTGTAACCGGTCATCCTTTCGGCAATCAACGGTAGAAAATGTCTTTGGGTGCGCGGACCCATATATAGTATATATATATATATACTCAGATACATACACTGGTGTTCAAAACTTAAGCAACAATGTAAATTTTAATTACATAGCCATGAAATTGCAGAAAAGGGGTTCTTGCAATCAGTACATTGAACACGCAATTTAGTAGAAAGGTCATGCGTATGGAAATGTCAGGAACAAAACGTCACAGGCGACGTGAGAGTACGCAAAACGCTTGTGGTCAGAGCGCTCAACTGAAGACTACAATAAAAGGAAGGACGGAGACGCAATTAAAGGTATTCGCTGCAAGTGAGTTCTTTCGTGGAATATGGCTAGAAGAAATCACCTGTATGATTTCACACGTGGACGAATGATCGGAAAGCTGGAGGAGGGGCGTAGTGTAACTAGTGTAGCTGAAGAGTTCGGAATCAGCAAAAGATTCGTATCGCGCGCTTGGAAAGCCTTCCAAACCATGGGTACAGCTGTTAGAAAGATTGATGGTGGCCGCGCAAGCGCTGTATCTCATCAACTGTGTGCAGCAATGGGAGCAACAAGTGTCGCGGTTTACTATGTCCAGAGGCCTTCAGAAAGGTGGCCTATTCGCCCACCGGCCTGAACGCTGAATCCCTTTGGTAGTTGCCATCGGCGTCACTGTTTAGAATGGTGCAAGGAGCACAAAAACTAGACATCTCATCAGTGGAGCCGTGTGCTCTTTACGGATGAGAATCGGTTTAGTTCCACAAGCGATTCTCAACGCCAGTGATTTGGAGAAAGGTTCGGGACACAGTTTCATGCCAGTAACATCACGGAAAGAGACCGTTATTGTGGTCCTAGAGTTCTCGTCTAGAGAAGCATTATGCTGAATAGGCGGGCAGAGCTCCACGTTTGCGACAGAGATTCTGTAACCGGAGATCGCTATTGTCAGGAGGTGATACTTCCCCATATGCGTCTGTTTCGAGGTGTCATTCTAGCAGACTTCTTTTTTATGGATGACAATGCACGGCCACATCAGACACCTGCTGTTCAGAAGCTACTGGAAAGTAAAGCTGTCACTCGAATGGATTGGCCCCTGATTTAAATCCCACAGAACATGTGTGGGATGCTTTGGGGAGATGCTTTGCGGCACGATTACATCCTCCGGGGAACACCTGATAACTGAAACATATGCTGATCGAGGAATGGGCACTCTTACCTTAAGATATGTTGGACCATCTGGTGCTGAGTATGGAGAGACGGTGCGAAGCAACCATTGCAGTAGGGAGAGGGCATATCCCATACTAAGGAACATCTGCTTGTTGTTCTTCCTCTTGTACATAGAATCATGTGTAACGATACTATGAGTTCAACAAGCCTTTCTTTCTTCTTCTTCTTTTTTTTTTTTTTTTGTTTAATTCCGTACTGTGTGCATTATGTTCATTTTTGCGCAACTTTGCTTTAGTCATCGTTTAAATACAAAATGCTGTCTCTCATTTCTGAATTTCATGTCTCTCAGATGATTTCTCATGGAGTTATGACAAAAAGAACACCTGTTGCTTAAGTTTTACACACCAGTGTACATATATACTATATATGACTATACACATACACACAATATGAAATCATGTAAAAACCACTGGGGGCGTGCTAGATGCGTAAAGAAGCGCTTCAGTTCTAGAACTACATCCGTAATAATAAAATTTTTTTATATCATTTTGAAGACGGACGAAGCAGAAGGTTAACTAGCAAAGTAAGCAGAAAGTGAAATCAGTCGTGCTGTGAAGTGGAATTGTTGTGAAGTAAGTTTCTCTGCAGTGCCATGCAGTAAAAGGAGAAATACATTTACAGGAAATACGGGCACTGATATTCAGGGTGATGAGTCAGCAAAAATATTTCCTACTAACATGTGCAAGAAAGTGTTATTAGCTCTAGAAAAAGTACTAAATTTCTATTTGTTTTAGATTTTATTCTCTTAAGGGTATTTTACGATATTACATTTATTATCCTTGATAAAATTCAAAGATAAACTTTACGGTAGTCATCTATTTATAAAGCTTACAAATTTTTAGCTTTTTCTTTTTTCTATTTAAATACAGACGTTTTAGTTACTGCATATGCAACTTGCCTATAAAGCTTTCATTTATTTAATATACAAACTATACATTCTCTTGCATGCAAGAAAATATTATTCATTCTTTATGTTTAACAAATGTTGTTAAATTTATAAATTCTTAAGTAATTCTGTTGCTGAATAATTTAATTTTTGCTTTGCCAAATGGAGTCACTTTTTTAAGAAAGTTTACGCCTGATTTCGTGTTTTAGCCTTTATTTTCGTATATTTCGTTTATTTTTAACAAATATTGTTAAATTTTTAAATTCATAAGAAATACTAAACCCTCTCGCTAAATAGGCGAATACATTCCTCAGAGACAATTTTTATCTCCAAATTTCTGATATTTAGCGTGGCTTGGCTAATTAACCATCTTGTCTAATTTCTTGAAGATTTTGGAAACTCATTCTCGAAGCTGTATGCCCGGTTTTTCCCGAAGTTTCCAGAAACCCTTGTTACACTGTATGAGTGCAGTTTCAAGAGCTGCGAGTCAGTTCTTAATCAGCTTAATTTAGCTGTTAGCAGAAATGCAATGTAGAGTTTAATCTTCGATTGAGTTTGGCTACTGACGATATTTCTGGTAAGCTAAGGAGAAAATGCGTAACATCCGCATTTCCCTTGAGCTATTTCCAGTTCTTGCTTGGGCTGTGTGTCGGAATCTTTTAATTTCCTCGCTGCTTAACTGGAGTGATAATTTAAAGAGTTATCAACGAACCCGTAGTTCATAAATATATCCACTACTGTCCCTTTTTTTAAATATTTCCACATTTGTTTAGTTATTATATGTGTATGTACAGTAAAATCTCTCTTAACTTGCATCCAGTTTATCGGTAATTTCAAAACAACGGCACTCTTAACGAAAGTCTAATTTTACATTCGAAATTTAAGCTCGTAAGGCTCTGATTGTTAAGACTTTAATATAAAAATTACTTGTGTTATGTTTCTGCTACCCGAGGTTGTAGAGACAATAGAAATTTTTGAGCCGGAGACATGAAAAATGAGCAATGCCCTCGCCGGGACTCGAACCTCGGACCTCTCGAATACGCGCCGAGTGTGCTGAACATTACACCACGCAACCATGCTAAGAAGGCGAGAGAAATACCTTATATACTCCCTCTTTTAAAGGGAGACTGGAGATTAGGAGCCCAGTCGTCAAATCTTGATGGCGAAGAATCATCATCTGCTACCTTTTAGTTCGGGCGCCACTGTAGAGACATTAGGATTTTTGGAGTAGGATACATGGAAAATGGGCAATATCCTCGCCGGAACTCGAACCTCGGACCTCTCGAATACGCGCCGAATGTGCTGACCATAGGTAACAAGTCTTATCCAACTAATGAACCAAGAGCTGCACTTGCATGTAGGACACACCTGGTTTCCAGACACATGTTTCTCCTGATGTAGATGATCGCTGCGTATTCTAGATTGTACAACTTGGGCCTCTCTGCTCCTCTTCTGAAGTAGTGCATCCCCAGGCTTGTTGCAAACATACCAGTCATGATCAGGGGTGGCTCTTCAGGACTAGCTGATATTGAGTCTGAGCCTAGAGACAAGTTTCGCAAACGATAAAACGCTAAGATCTGGTATATCCTTGAGGCTACACTTCTCAGCCAGCTTAACAGCCATTCCACTTCCATGCATATTCACATGCGATGGAACGGACAGTAAAACACACTATGATATTCATTGATGGATTTCAATTTTTTACAGTTTTCAGAGAAGTATAATCAGCACCTTTCAACCATCTAGGTAGATGATGATGTTAAAAAAAGCAGGCTGTCACTCAAATTCCAGACATCTTTGTCAAGATCAGTAGTTATGCAATAATTTAAAGCTTCATCGCGATAGTTATTAATAATCGATAACTATATGAACTACTATCGATAACTATATGAAGAGCAGGAGTACTTTGGATTTCTGTTATTAATTTTAAAAACATCATTCTCCTTCTCGATGAAACTTCGGTTGCCTCAGATCAGATAACTCCAGCACCCCTACTGCCATCAGTATACATCTGCACTGCATTATTAGGAATTTTGTGAATTAACTAATAGAGCCATAAGGTTTTTTGTTTGAATCAGTAGACGTGAAAAATATGCAGTTTCCTCGCCGGGATTCGGACAATGGACTTCTCGAATACGCATCGAATATGCTTCCAATTACACAACGAAGGCGGGTGGAAAGGAGGAAGAAAGTACCTTATAACATCCAGGACTAACTGTTTGAGATGCTGTGCGTAATGAATGCCCTTAGAAACGAAACAATTCTTAGTTTAAAAATTCTCGGCCCGAGAAGAAGAAAATAGGATTGAGAGAGCGGAATAGGGAGACTTCTTCATTGCGCAAAAGACCCTTCTCTTAGCATGATGAAGCGAGCTTTCTCGCTTGAGGCGGTGATAATTAATCCATTTCGGAATAAATTTTGCTGTTCTATACTGATCTTTCAATCTTCGCAAAATACTTAATCAGTAGGTACTTATGCCTGAGCCTGAGAGGTTGAAGATAAGCCTCATGCAAAGTGATATCACTTGGGTAGCTTTTTCTTAGGCCATTGATAATAATGACAGCGCTGAGCTGAAACTGTTGCCAATTTTTTATGCTTACTGATGGATGCAGCCTGGTAAGTTTGAATATCAATCCAGGAATAAGCGAGTGAGACTAATGATATGCCTAATGAAGCGACTGACTAATGAAGCGAGTGAGACTAATGAGCGGTAGTTAAGGCGTCAGCACCCCAATTCTTGTTAGAGATAAGCTTTAGTCTCTGTTTACCTCAAGAAATTAAAGTAGCAGTATGAGTACGCCTGAAAATTTCCAGGTCCATTGTGAATCCAATATATTGAGGATCTATCTCACAGTTAAATCGCTTTCCCAAAAGGAAGATATTTTGCTCCTGGCTGTACATATGAGCAGCAAAAGTATTGGAGACTGACTGTGAAGAATCAAAAATTATTTTGCGATTCTGAGAAAAATTCTGAAATTTAGCCACAGACAAATTAATGTTCCTCTCAGTGCATGAAGATAGTTATGTTCCCGTTACATTCTCCTAAGATGGCATCGCATTAATTGGACATGTATTGGGAATGAAGAAAAATGATAGTTATGAAAGGGAGGATAAAGATGGAGGTGGCATGCAGAGCAAGAAAGTGATGTGGAAGGAAGCTGAAGAATAATTGCGGATTTTCAAAAGATTCGTTGAGAAATGTTCATCTATGTCAGTACATAAAAGTATAAAGATTCATTGTATGCATAGCAGAATTTTCAAAATTTCAAAGATGTAAGCAGGCAGGCATTTGAAGTTATATGCCATTCCAATATGAAATTCGCCACTTTCATCTGATAATACATTATATGGTCATTTTAAATTAATCGGATAATGTATTATTTAATTTTGTTTTTCTGAAGTATACGGTTATGTGTATGTGCTTTAATTTTAAATATTCTGTAAAATTTTCAATATTATTTATTTAATTCTGGTCGGTAGATAAGAAAGGACGGCCACGGGCTTCTCTTGCAGCAATTTCTACATGTAGCATTATAAAACATGAACGAATATGTTCTAGAAATACTTCTCTTATTCAGAATCAGCGAGGTCTCTTTGTTGCCATTTAAAAGAGATTCTGTTGTACATACACTCTGTAACATAAAAGGCGATGCGCTAGGAAGGAGTTATCCGAATGAGACGAAATTGCGTATGCTCATATCTTACGACTGAATATGCAAATTATTAACTTTTGGCGACCAATGACTGACTACCGAGAAACTGAATTATTATATTTTTTCTAATCTGTTTATGTGTCTATCTATCGACGGAGTTGATGGAGACTATATTATTATTTTTTCAAATCTTTTAATTCAATAAGTCTTCGCGTGTCACTGTTAAAACTCCGCCGTGCTACACTGTGGCACGCATGCTGCGGGTTGGCCATCTTTACTCTAATACGAGGACATCATCTTTATTTAGGCATTCTACTGCAATACCTCCATTATTAATTTTCCGAACATTTATAATACCAAATTTTAGGTGAACTAGGTCAATGGCGTGGACCACATTTGTCTTAACTTCTTCGGAGAATATTCCTTCATTAATAACACAATTAATAACACAACACGTTCCTCCGTGTTCTTAGTATTATCTCTTTTCTGAGAAAATTTCGTATCAAATATTTCATGTTCATTAATAACTTTGTAAGGTATATTTTAATTTTATAACACTTATTTTACGTTTATGTCACTTTCCTATCTCTTCTAGCTTAAGCTTACAATTCCTTACCAGAATAAGTTTTCTGAACCGCGTAAAGTGCAAATGAGAAGGAGAGTAGTATTTAAGTCAAAGTTCCACTTACTTTGAGAGAGGGAGTTAGGACTCCTGAATAGCGCGCGTTTGCCTTTTGCCTACGTCTCTCTAACTATTACTACGCTCGGCCGTATTGCGTGCCTTTTGATAGCTTCGCTGGCTAATTTAATATCACGCGCCAACTAGTTTAGAATTGTGTTAGCTTAGGCTAAATCTCTAGTTAGTCATTAGTTAGTTCTTATATCTTACATTTTAAGCCCAAGTGGAGACTTTGCTGTACGCCCTGAGAAAGGGGGCAACTGTAAATCTTTATTTTTAGCAAATAAAGGGTAATATTTTTTTTATTTGCAAATTTGACGCTGATTTTGTTATTTGACTTCTAGATTAATACTTGTTCGACGTGTTATTCTATCTTAAATAAAGGGTAATTAACCCTTCTTGAGTTTACGTTTCTGTTCTTGAACTTAAGCGATTATTCGCTTAGCTGTTCACTTGGTTCTTCAAAACTTAGTTAATAGAATACATGTTCTCCCGAACAGAAGACATAAATAATTTGATGTTGAGAATTAATATCATAATTTCTTGTAAGAAAAAAATATAATTTTTAATTATTAAAACATTGTCAGCATTGTTGAGGGTTCACTTCATCCCACCTTATCTACAGCTTTTCTTCTAAGCTGTAACAGCCATTTGATACTTCTGCAGCACATGTTGCCAAAACCTATGGATGTGAACAGATTTCTGCATTGATGCCATCTTCATTATTTTTCCAACACGAAGATACTCTCTCTTAATTCAGCCTTAACATTTATAACCACTTATATATTACATTTGGCGAACAATAGATGAAGCGTAAGTGGCTGATATTTAGACGTTCTAAATTGCCAGATCTGTGATGATTTAAATACTGCTTTCGGGTGCATATGAAAATGCTGATGTTTACCACCTCATTGACAGCGCCAGTGAACTGATTGAACACATTCGACAGCTACCAGGAAAGTTATATCTTTTGGCAGGACGAATAATAGGAGCGAAAATACATTTTAATCAAGCTTCGGGTATTTATTTTGACAGCTTAACGATGCGTTGATGAGGTCCTTCGATGAGTGTCTCTGCTTTTTTTAACGTTCCCCAGTGCTCCATTACAAAAGGATTATTCTCGTCCTCATAATGCTGGCGTCGCAAAAACTTGTGTTGCAGCCACGAACACTCTGCTGTGGCCAGCCGCGTTGCCAAGCCTTTCCCCTGTAGAAAACTTTTTTTATGCTACAAACCGTTCGTTTTAAGATTCCAACGCTACCATAAATTTAGAAAACAACAAACCAAAGCCGAATCTGCGTGGAATAACCTACCTCAAGATTATGACAGAGACCTCTATGGATTCATAGCGCCATGAAGGCATTATAAATAATAGCAGTTCCAGATGTTGTTAAGAGGTATAACATTTTTGTAAGTCATGAAGTAAATATTTGTCACACCACTCTCATTAATTTAGAAGTCAATCAACAAAAATCAGCGTTATATTCGCAAATTTTCCAGGGGTTGTGATGGTTCGGTAAAACCATCGAAACTAGTCCTGCGAATATAACGCTGATTTTTGTTTTTCGACTTCTAAATTAATCTCTGTTTGGAGTGTTATTTTAATCTAACTTACACAACTCTCATATTTTCATCATTTGTTGTTGATGATGATGAGTAACAACGCTCTTCAAAATAACATTTTGACAATTTCTGTATGTGCAGTCTTGTTAACTTAATAGCAAAAATAATTTACAGAAATGAAAAAATGACTTTCTTTTGATGCGAATTATTTTTGTGTTAAAAACTGGCCGAAAAATCATATAGTATAGATTATCCTTTTAATGTAGTATATTCGTTTAATGGGGACTATTTCTATATTTATTCAGGCCGAATATATTTTTCCTGCACGCAACTGCAACTGTATTTCTATGTTAGAAATAATTTACATTATAATTAGAATTCTAAATTGAGAGCTCAAAGAAGACTCTTATTCGGTCTGAAATTTGTAAGTTATTTTGGCCCTCCGTCTACCATGCATTCGTGGTGCAACAGCAAGCACACTCGGCGCGTATTCGAGACGTCCAGATCCGAGTCGCAGGGAGGGCATCGCACATTTTTCACATCTCCTGCTTCAAAATAATCCAACGAGTCTACCGTGGCGCCCGAACTAAAAGCAAAGGGGATGGACAATAATTCGTCACCACCAGGCTTAGTCGATTGCGTTCCCTAATCCTCAGTCGCCCTTTAAAAAGGGCGTGTATAAGGTATTTTCTCCCTCCCTCCAGCATGCCTTCGTGGTGTAACGGTAGCGCACTCAGCGCGTATTCAACAGGTCCAAGTTCGAGTCCCGTCAAGGATATTGCATATTTTTCACATCTCCTGCTTCAAAATAACCAAATGACTCTGTAGAGACATTAGGTTTATTTCGAAGCAGGAGTCATGAAAAATATGCAAGGCCTTCGCCGGGAATCGAACCTCTGAAATACCGGCTCAGTGTGCTGACCACCACACCACAAAGGCACGCTAAAAATGTGGGAGATATACCTTATATACTCCCCTTTTTAAAGGGAGACTAGGGTTTTAGGGGGACCTAGTCGCCAAATCCTGGGTGTGGAGAGTCATCATCCACAACCCTTTTAGTTCGGGCGCCACTGTAGAGACATTAGGTTTATTTCGAAGCAGGAGTCATGAAAAATATGCAAGGCCTTCGCCGGGAATCGAACCACGGACCTCTGAAATACCGGCTCAGTGTGCTGACCACTACACCACGAAGGCACGCTAAGAATGTGGGAGATATACCTTATAACTTTATGTATTTATTTTAGGAATGCCTATGTTGATTTCTCTGGATTTCTACACTTTAAATAAATAGCCTTGGAAATTACTATTTTATTGTATAAGGTATTTCTCCCGCCTTCGTGATGTAGTGGTCAGCACACTCGGCGCGTATTCGAGAGGTCCGTGGTTCGAGTCCCGGCGAGTGCATTGCTTTTTTTTCATCTTTCCTGCTTCGAAATAACCTAATTTCTTTAAAATTGTTATAATTTTTTTGTCGCTGTGTAATTCAGTATGTTTCACTAAGCGATATACAATTTCAACTTGTTCCATTGTAGAGACATTAGGTTATTTAGAAGCAGAAGAAGTGAAAAACGAGCAATGCCTTCGCCGTTAATCGAACCACGGACTTCTCGGTTACGCGTCCAGCATGCTGACCACCACACCACGAAGGCATTCGAAGGAGGCGTGAGAAATACCATGTACCATCATTTTAACACCTTTTCACAGTCATTATACCGTGCTGGTGCCTTCTTTATACTGCATACTTTATATTGACTAAGTGGAGAGGCGAAATCTTGCTAACACAAATAATTTTAATATGTACGAAGTATTTTTATACTGTAGGGACTAGCCGTTATTGAGAAACAAATTTTACTCTTTGCATTCAGTCGTGCCTAATATGTTGTTTATAATGTGGATGTTAAATAGGTTTACCTTTGGAAACATAATAAAAGCATTCTAAATATCGAGAAATAAAAACACTGCGTTAGAAGATTTGATTAGCTCTTCTTTGTCTAAGGACACGTTTGAGCCGAACTGCATTTTTCTTTTTAGTGCTTCCAAACAGAAGATATGAATAATTTGACTTGGAAACTTGTCAGGAATTAATTGTAATTTCTTGTCAGGAAAAATTAGAATCTTTGAACTATTAAACTAATGTCGACATTGTGGGGTATTACTTTATCAGACTTTATCTAATACCTTTCCTTCTTCGTGCTACCAACTACACTCGTGTGAAAACTTATGAGAATTTGCACATTGTGTCGAATTTCTGAGCAACTAATGGGCAGATTTTATTGAAATTTGCTATAAATACACAGTCCAGTCACATTAATGTGACCATCTGTCAAAAGCCAGAATAACCACCTTTCGCAGAGCGGACTGCTGCGAGACGTGCAGGAAGAGAGTCACATAGGTCCCTGAAGGTGTTCTCTGGGATGTTGAGCCATGTCGACTCTAATGCCGTGGCCAGCTGCGCTAGATTACGCGGTTGAGGATCCATGGCGCGAACAACTCGATCGAGATGGTCCCACAGATACTCGATTGGGTTTAAGTCAGGTGAGTTTGCTGGCCAGGGGAGGACGGTAAACTCATCCTGGTGCTCTTCGAACCACGCACGTACACTGGCAGCTGTATGGCACCTCGCATTGTCCTGCTGGAAGATGCCATCATCCTGAGGAAAAACAATGCGCATGTAGGGGTGAACATGGTCCGCAAGGACAGATGCGTACTTGTATTGATCCATTGTGCCTTCCACAATGATCAGTGAACCTAGAGAATGCCAGGAAAACATTCCCCAGACCATAATGCTCCCGCCTCCAGCTTGGACCGTTCCGGCAATGGTTGCAGGGTGGTTCCTTTCAGAGGTTTCACGCCTTATACGCCAACGTCCATCTGTCCGATGGAGCATAAAACGCGATTCATCCGAAAACGCAACCTGTCGCCACTCAGTGGACGTCCAGCTGCTGTACTGGCGTGCAAATTCTAGCCTTCGCCGTCGATGAACAGCAGTCAGCATAGGTGCACGAACCAGGCGTCTGCTTCGGAGGCCCAGACGCAGCAATGTTCGCTGAATAGTACTTTGGGAGACACTTTTGGTAGCCCCTTGGTTCATTTTGGTGGTCAGTTGCTCAACGGTAGCCCGTCTATCTGCCCGAACGCATCTCCGCAACCGTCGTTCGCCTCTGTCATCTATGGCCCGTGGTGCACCACATTTGCCACGTCGCTGATTTTGGACAGTCCCATTTTGCCATGCACGGTACACTTTTACCACGGCGGCACGCGAACAGTTCACAAACTCAGCCGTTTCGGAAATGCTTCCACCCTTGGCCCGAAAGCCAATGATCATGCCCTTTTGGAAGTCGGATAAATCGCTTCGTTTCTGCATTACGCCAACGATTGAAATGTTTTCCGAAGCCCTCACACACCCTTTATATACGCTCAACTGCACTGTGCTGCCACCTGCCTTCTGTGATTGGTTATTTAACTCTGACATGGAAAGTACGTGGTGGTCACATTAATGTGACTGGACTGTGTATAACAGAGATATGTAACCATTCAAAAGCCATTTTATGTACGCATGATTGTCAGTAAAGCTCATAGTGCAGGGAATCCAAAATCCACGTTGAGATATCGAACTGAAAATGAGTCTCATATGGGGTTATGGTCTTCTCTCACAGACAGGCACATCTCGCATCGTGATGCCATACTGGAAAGGACTCAGTTGAGTAGTCCATGTGACAGTCAATCACACTCCTTCAGCAAGGCTGTTCGGGATAGTTCACGGAGGGAAACGGCAAGATGAAATCGCCCTCCCCAGAGCGTCCCAGACATGCTGTATAGGGTCAAGTTTAGAAGATCTGGCTGGCCAATCCATGCGGTGAATATCCTCATTTCCGGGCAATTGTTGAACAGCTGAGCCCTATTTGGACGAGCTTTGTGGTCCATTTACAGGAATTCAGGACAAACTACGCCCCTGAAAAGTCGAACATAGGGCTGTAAGATATCCTGTATACTTCACAGCAGTCAGGGAGCCTTTTGAAACACATGCAGGGATGGGCGGCCGTCCAAAGTAATGCCTGCCTAAACCATTACGCCTCCACCACTGTAATGATCAGTGCCCCTGATGAGGGAGGGATGGTATCGTGTTCCTGGCTCTCTCCAGATACAAGTATGCCGAGAATTAGTGTCAAGGCTGAATCTCGACTCATCTATTAAACGTACGATGCTCCACTGAAGTCTATTTCAAGGAGCATGTTGCTTGCACCATGCTAAACGCGCTGTCTTGCGTGTTGTGGTGAGCGGGACGCAAACAGCTGGTCTTCTGTCATACAGCCCTATTTTATGAAGCCTTCGGGGAACTCCATACCCAGAAACTCCGGTTCCATGGCAGCATGCAGCTTCCGTGAGAGCTGTGAAGCTGTAGCAGTCCTGTGTCGCTGCGCTGAAAGTGCCAAATAACAATCCTCATTCGTCATTCTGGATCCTATTTGTCTTCCTGATATGGATCCAGTGTTCTGAGATGATACTAGGCATTACATTCAAACTCTGTAGCCATATGGCCTTGTGACTGACCTGCCTCAAATCAGCCGACAGTTCTCTATCTCATTCCGTCATCCATACATTCGTGGCTACTCATTTTACCTGATACCTTATAAAATTTACTCAGCTCGTGCAAGAAACACGGCGAACGTCGTAAAGGAGTATGAGCACACAAATCGCCGTAAACGCCTCAAGGTGCGTCCACACGACTACGCTAGAGATGTAATTGTCACAACGAAACGTACGTCGCCGGCGAAAAGTTGTCCAAACGAGGAACGCGAGCGAAGTCTGCGTTTAGCCAATAGAATTATTGAAGACAAAAAAATCATGTGAAATTCACAGAAGGCTACAGGTTTAAAATGTTTCATCTTGTTGTTTCGTAGTTTGGTCAGAAGAATATCACATTTGATTCGTTTTATAGTAAAATTTTGTTTAGTAAGCAATTTAGCAACTCGGATAGTAAGATTAAACAGTTATTATACGCACAAATCAGTTTTATGCAAATTAAGGTTTATAAAATTGTTTTGGTTGTTAAGATTTATAAAACTGTGAAAATTTTAAATTTAAAAAATTTACAAAAACTGTATATAAAGAGAATTAAATGATTTGAAACTCCATCCACCATACAATAAAATCAATGTCATATTTTTAATCTTTCCATCCTCCCTTGGTTTGCTTATTTATGTATGGCAGGGAAGTACGTGTAAAGGAATCTGTGTAATAAGTAAAGTGTTCTCTAATTTGATTATTCTGCATATGTTATTTATTACACAAATAAATTAGAAGAAAAAAGTTCATCCAATAAAATTTCTGAAGATATGCTGTATTTACATATTTTAGCACAATGAGACGTTAGCCCAAATGCTCTCAAAACGTGTATGTGCATATAAATGAAAAAAAAAGAGTTTGGGAGTAAATATAAAATTTGAAAGCTTTCAGATTTTTCTTTTATTTTTCTTTTTATTATTTCTTATTTTTATTTATTTTGAATTTAGAATAAGATTCAAATTTTGTGCAGTTTATGTAAAATTAGGTGGAGAATAAAATATGCAATGAGGTAAAAATAAAAAAATTATTTTTGCAAGAGATGCATATATGGTTTTTATAATGGTTTCTAAAGCTAAAATCATGAAAAATAATTGAAATTTCTGGGGTAATCTACTTGAAGTACGTATAGAATATCTTCCATCGAAGAATTTGTTATTAATATCCATTTAGGAATTCCCGCAATTTTTGAAAGATTGATGTGCACGATACTTTGGATCACTCTGTATATAACGTTTGATTAAGGGAAACTCGTTCGTACAGAATATTTGAGAAAATAATAAATGTATTTAACTACACTTTATACGCTGTGAGAAAGGCAGTATGAGTGTGCAGCAACATTCTTCTTGAGAAGAAGTTACCGTAGGTGTACTATAAGGAAAAAGTGCTCAAATTCTGGCATTGTAATAAGATGAAAAAGAGATCGAAATGTAACTTGCATTTTTTCCAAAATATATTTAGGCAACTGAAAATCTAAAGCATTTTTATAACTGGAAAAATATGCTCCAAATGTCTTGTGATCGAAAAGGAATTAAAAGAAACGGTGGTCTTAATTGAAACTGATCCTTGTACGCGTTACCCATAGGAAAAAGCATGCAATCTCTCATGTTGATTTACTTGTGTTCGACGGGTTTACTGCTGGTGGTCCTGTGTGTCTTAAACTTTTAATTTAATTCAGTTCGCTAATTGCAGCTGGTGTAAATTGGATTACTTCTTTCAGCATTTTTTTAGTGTACCTCGTTTGTGGTATACATTAAGTCGTACTCATCCTTCTTTTTTTATCACGATATGTGTCATTTTAAATGAGACAGTATCAGACATCTCTCTGCAGTAAGATGACTAACGGAATTTTTTGTATTCTGGCATAATATTTCAGAGATTAAATATCCATCAATTTTATTTAACCTTTCATGTTAAGTTGCTATGAATTGACAGCCAAAATAGGTATTTTATGTATTTTATCTCGTTTATGTGTTATGTTTTGTTGCTTATATCGTTCAGCTTATCTTTAGAAATTTTCAAGTTTCGAAACTGTGTTGCCAGAACACATTATCTTTTACGATTTTTAGCTATTTACATATTCGTTATTATTTATTCTAGATGTATTAGTTCGTGTATGTTTTTCAGAAAAGCTAAGTTTAAGTGTGTAACTTTCTTTTTAAATGCGTTTTTTCTGATGTTTTAGAGGTGTAAAAATCTTCATTGTTTTTTATTTAATATAATAATTGAATTTCTTTTGCAGTTTTTGACGCAGCATTTGGAAAATTATGGCTCTGGATTTTTTTTCAGAAGTGACAAGTTTGTGTTCTTCACAAAGAATGATGAATATCTGGTAAGTTCCACTGCAGAGAGTCTTTTAATATCTTATTTAATTACATCATACCTTTTATTTCAAAAACGGTATCATGAGAGAAATCTACTGGTTTTTTATGAATGGCAGAAAATTTTGTTACAACTAATGTTTCAAAATTCCTTATTAAGATATGAACCTTGAAACAGTCTCTGAATTGTGAACATTTGATAATTGAATTATTTTGTGTGATGATTTTTCTTACTGTTGTTTTAAATTTTTTGAATTTCGTGAGGGTGATACGCAGTAGTATGAAAACGTAGTTGACTAAAAAAGGAGTATATTTGCCGTAAGGTTGAAAACATAATATTTTAATGGATGCTTTGTTTGAGCTTAACAAAAATTGATGAACATATCATGTCAGACTATGACACGTTAATAAAATCATGTGATGAGTATCAGATGAAATATACTTGGACTGATACAACATGAGTTGAGTCTACTTGACAGTTCATTTAGTCAGGTGCTTGGCGGCTTAGTAAATTATCCGGGATATCTGTTACAATCTAGTCTTCCACAGCTATATTCTACAGCATGTTTCCATGCTTTGAAATCACCACACAACGGAATCATTCATGGCTGTTGGCCACGTCGATAAGGCACGTTTGCAGAACACACAGTCTTCACCACCGTCAGAAGAACACACGATCTTCGCTTACATCGCAAAGTTTCTACTGCGAGATTATATACTTTTCTTCTTCTGCTTAGCGCAGTCGCAAGGGAGAAAATGTAAATTTTTAAGAAAGTCAACATTTACAATTAAAAGGATCGGTAGAAAGTTAGAATTTCATAGTGAAAAAAGAAAAAAAAAACTGGCTGGGATAATGAGTCGAATACTTTCTTCATATCAAGGTATAAGGCCTGCAGAATTTAATCTATTTCTTTATTGATAAAAATTTGCTGAAAATTTACATCTAGGGCATTTATTATTCAGTAGCGACTTTCGAATGCAAACTGATTGGCACTGATAATGTCGTTATTGTACAGGTGATGTCTCATTCGAGCAAGAATAGCTCTTTTTAGAATTTTACCAACTGCTGGAAGACGATTAATTGGTCAGTATGAATGCGCATATTTATGCAAAATATGTTACGTAACTGCATTTTTGTCTTCTATGGCAAAATTCTTGACACTTGAAGCATCTTCTGATACTATAAAATTCAGTGATTTTAAATGGTTGCCAAAAACAGCGATTTCTTTTGAGATCATGCACATTTTAAATGCTTTCAGAGCCCACTTTATTTGGAATTTAATGTCTAAGTTTAAATATCTGTATAAGTTCATGATCAGGAACGTCAAGTTGATATGAGACGTTTTTTGCAATGTCGAGCGAAGATACATCAACCGATACGTCATGGAATATGCATTTAGGAGATCTTGTTTAGGGATTTTAATACAAAACTTTTACAGGCTAGAATCATTTATAATGATGTTTCTTAATAATTTCAGCATCGCCTTTGCTACTGCATATAATTACTAATCAGTTTCTGATTGAATTAACTTTTTTGCCTAGAATTAACTATTCCACTGGAAGCATTTTTCGAGGTCTTAATTTTGGAGACTGACAAGAAGAGCCAGTTTATTTATTTCTTTCAGATCTATTCTTAATCGCCTCTGAATAAGTGTATTTGTGGCAAGTATTTTGAATAGTATGCTTTTGTAGAATTCACGCTTATTGACTCCTCGTCAAAATTATACAAGTAGATTAATGACATCTTAGCTTCTTATGTCACACAGCCTTAATAAGACAAGTTTTTAATCCAATTAAGTTTATAATAGTGGCATATCTTTTATCATCTGAAAGATAGGAATTTTCTTTATTCTCAGCAGGGACAATGGAGAAGATATTATTATTTTTAACACTTGAGAAGAAGAGACAGAAATATTACCTTGATTGTAACTGGATGTAGAAGTATCATTTTCGTTTTATGAAAAGCATTCTAAACGTATAGATTCACTACAAAAACCTGAATTGTTCTCCATAGTGTCAAGTCGAAAACTATTTTTAATAACAAAATTAATTATTGAAAATAATTTTATAATACAAAACCATATCATATTAATAACAGTATTGCTGTAAAAATATTTAGGTGTTGAACTGTTTATAATAAATAGAAAAATATTAAGGAGTGTATAGAATAAATTTATGAATAAGGAAATGGCAACTTGTAAAAATATTTATTTAAATTAATATAACTTTGTGAGCAACATGGCAGTTCCAAAAACATGCTAAGCAATAAAAATTAATAAAAACACTAAAAATTTAGACAAATTGTAAAACAATGGAAAAGAATGCATTAATTGCTAATGAAAACTTTGATTCATTTATGTATGTAAAACTTTTTAAGCTGTCAATGGCAAAAACTATAAAAAAATATATGTATAATAAATGAAATTAAATGAAAATAACTTCTAACAGAGTTATTATTGTTTAAATGCTAAAAGCAAACTGAAAATAACAGTAATAACAGTTAAGAAATTTGTTTGTTGCAACAATCCTATTATGAAACATTTCAAAAGGCTTATCTTAAGGATTACATTATCTTGAACACGGCATTTATTACATCTAAACTTTCCGTGCAAATTCAGCTTTTGAACACTGAAAAATCCGACTTTAATAAAGTACCAATCCGCCGCACATCAGGAAACATCTTTAATAGCTAGCAATGGTGAGAACATCTCTTATTTCTGTGTTACAATTGTTCTCAATAAATTTATTCCATTTTCTCTCAAATGGCCGGACACTTGCTTCTCAAGCATATTTCGAGAATGGCCATAGGTAATTTAGCCATCTCATCATCGAGAGCATTACCTAGGGTGCACCATACGGAATAAACAAACACTCTTACAATTTTGGACTTATTCAAGTTCAAAATTGTATTGTTCACTAAAAATATGAATGAACTTGAAATATAAATATGAACTTGAATGATAGTTCAATTATTCAAGTTCCCCTCCCCCATATTCCTCATTAGCTTCCTTCACACAGTCATTGATTATTAAGTCTTCGCTAATAAACAATTCTTGAAAATCGTCGCAAATAACAATTAAATTTTCCAAGTCAGCAATTATATCTGTATGTTCTGAGGTAGTAATTATTCCCTGCACTTCACATTGTCAGGACTTAGTGTTCTGTGCATCCTTTTTGGAAACATGGTAAATTCTGTAAAGGGTTCTTAACCTCAAGTATTCAGTCCTGAACTGGAACAGGGAGCGGAAGGTACGCTATGTTCTGATGTAACTGCTGGGCTGGATAATAACTGCACGTGAAGGGATTTGAAATCCTCTTTTATTAAATCACTATTAAATACAAACTTCCCAACTCGGGAGAGATACAGAACGTAAAAGACCGCACTTTGGTCGAACTTAACAATCAAATAAATTTAAATAAATTAAAATAGAACTTAAACTTTGCTTCGCAGAGCACTTCGCGGAAGTTGGCCTCTATCTAAAAGGGTGCGTAGCAAGATATACTAAATACTACCGCACTTTAATTTATTTTACAATGCAATCACGTAGTAAGCACTATGGCTTATAAATTTAAACTGCTAGCTGGTCAGGCGAACGTTGAGCGGAATAACCGTGATCTGAGTCTAAGCTCTCACACACCGAGAGGTTTCTACCTCTGGCTTAAATAGTGCTTGGCCGTACTTCAAAATTAGCATAAGCTAAAAACGCGCGCTTCTTCTGACAGGAAGTTGAAACAGAGAGGAGATAGAAAAGATTTAAATTAAAATAAAACTTGGTTAGTTTAACTAAAACCTTACAACATTAGGTAAACAAATCTACTTTCTGGGATATTCCCATGAAAGCTATACTTAATTTCAAATTATAATTTTGAAACTCTCTTACAAAAACGGATTAAAATAATGCTAAGAGAGCTCTTACCTTTGCTGTTGAATAAGCACAGCAGCTTTAAAAATAATATTCTTCCATTGTTGTAGTATCCCAGCGCTGGTACAAAGAGTGCGGCCGCACCGCATGGCAGAAGTAAGAGCGGCAATATATTTATTGTTTAAGGAGAAACTAAGTGGCAGAACTTCGGAGCCGCAGAGATTACAGTAGGTGCAAAAAATAACACCGGCTCTGTGTTATCCATAAAAAGCCGTCGTCACGCAAACTTTTGTAACGCTGCAGCGTTTTCTTTGTGTGTGTGGAGGGGAGGTTTAAGTAATTAAGCAAACCGTACCGCGCCGCAAACATAAGGAAAATCCGTCCTCGTGATTGGCCACAACACAAATGACGTTTAAACTTTAAGTAATACGAGTGACATTTGCAGACGGTATTTTCTTTGACTGTTTCGTTATGTAATGATGACAGATGAAAAAACCTTGCATGCAATTTTTGTAGACGACATGCCTGGTATCTGGAGTAATAAATCTGTAAAGAATGCTGCAATTTAACTCGCCTTAAAAGTTGATTATTTCCTTCCTACTCCCAAACTTAATTTTCAAATCTTAATTGTGTAAGAATAATATATTTTAATGTGCTATTAATATTCACCAGTAGTCAATAATAAAATATGTAAAAAACTTTACATTATAAAACAAAGAATTTTTTTTTCTCAATGGCTAAATACATTATCTCAACTAAAAACTTATTTTTCTCTTTTAAATGCATATAATTAAGTCCATATAACTTAAAAAGAAATTTAAGTATTTTAGTTTATATTTTTAAAGTTACAGATTACGGAAAAAGGATAAAGAAAGATCAGCGCAGCAGATGTCAGAAAGACTTTATTTCTCCCGCCTCCTTCGCATGCCTTCGTGGTGTAGTGGTCAGCACTCTCGACGTGTAATCGAGAGGTCCGTGGTTCGATTCCCGGCGAAGGCGTTGCTCATTTCTCATCTCTCCTGCTTCGAAATAAACCTAATGACTCTACATTGGCGCCCGAACTAAAAAAAGCTGGTGGATGATGATTTGGCGATTGGGTCCCCTAAACCCCAGTCCCTCTTTAAAAGGGGGAGTATATAAGGTATTTATCTCGCCTCCTTCGCATGCCTTCGTGGTGTAGTAGTCATCTCGCTCGACCCGTTAACGAGAGGTCCGTGGTTCGATTCCCGGCTAAGGCGTTGCTCATTTCTCATCTCTCCTGCTTCGAAATAACCTAATGTCTCTACAACTTTAGAAAAAAAAATTTAATGAGATTTTAAGATAAATTGTCAAAATATGATTATTTTTTTCGGAAAATTTTTCATTTGGAAGATAATGTTTTGGTCTGTCCGTATTTTGACCGTTAAACAGAGATATGTGAGAATTATACAACTCTAATTAAATAAATAAATTCAGAGAGACTAAAAAACAAATCCCGTTGAATATTGTACTGGCATCGCAAATACTATATAAGTGTGGAAAATTTCAGGAAAATTGTATTGGTAGAACGGAGTCAAAAATCTATTCAAACAAACAGTTAAATAGCACAGTTTTAATTTTTTTTTATCAGTACCATATTTTATCCCGTTATATACAAACTGCTTTTACTATGGAAGTAATACGCAGGATTTTTGCTAGGGGAAAGAATCTTCAAATTTTCACCTTTACACATTATGATAAAGAAGTCCAGTAAGCTTTAATTAATTTGACCCAAGTTCATTGTTTACATTATGCTGTTTCTCGTAAATGCAATTTTTGTAATGGAGACGATAAACGTTTTATGTTTACTTCTGAGATTTCATTAAACATTTTATTCCTGAATTTCGACTTTTAGAAGCGATGTTTTCGCTTCAGTTTTATCCAGAAGGGGGAAAAAATGCATTGAAATATCTTATCTGTAGAAAATTAAGCCCTTTTACTGTGAAATCATGGTTTAGAATATAATGAAGTCACTGTGGATGCTGTGTTAGAATGTTCAGTTCTCGTCTATTATTTCATAGCTATTTTGTTCAAATTCCACTACCGACTAAAAACAAGTACATGTTATTTGTGTGTTATTGAATTTTTATTATATTAAAATTTATTAAAGTTTTATGTATTGAATTTGAATTGATAAAGTTAATGTACTGAATACATTAAAAATTTAATTTTATAACTTTAGTGTAAGTTTATTGCAGTGACGATTTTATGAAATGGGTAGCGCATCTGACTTGAACTTTCAATAATCCGTCTTAAGGCTCAGGATTTCTTTACTACTCTTTTAAAAATAATTAGCGTCGCCTCTCTGTTGCGAGTTGTGTGACCCCATAAATTCGTCTCTGAATTATTGAGAATTTTTTAACAAAATAATTACGTAATTTATTCAATAATTTTTATTTGAATTCATTATTCATTTTTATAATTTTTTTTAGTAATTTGGGAATTTCCTTATAATTTTTACGATATTTATACACATATAAGAAAATGTTATTTTATTATAATATTTCTAATCTTGATTTTTTTTATTTCACCCTTTTTTAGTTTTAATAATTGTGACTAAAATAATTGTCTTCATTATATTGTGAAATTACTTATTTCGTTTTAATATCGTGACCAATGGAATCTGGGCTTGCCACGATACTGTAGAAGATGTAGAGCATATCTTTTTGCTCTGAAGATTATATGCGAATGCCAGAACTACATTTAAGGTGAGTTTAACGCATCTGTCTATTTGCTGGCCTCCTGTTTTCTCTGACCTTGTTAAGGGTCCTAAGGCTTTTGCTGTCTTTCGACACTTATTTGTTGTTTAAATCTAGATTATTACTTTTACGTATTATTACATTATTATCACTTTATGTGGCATTGTTTTATCACTGCATTTTATCAATGTATGATTACCTTATTTATTAATGTATTGTATTATTGTTGTATCATGTCTCCTTTATATTAGTATTAATTTTTACTTATTATTATTATTGTAATTTTATTAATATGATATATTTTCCTTGTTATAGTATATTTTAGTATTTTTATTATAGTAGCATTTGTATTATTATATATATTATTTATTCTCTCTACATATAGCTATGTATCATTGTATTGTATTATTGTTGTATTATATCTTCTTTGTATTATTAAGTCAGTATGACTTAATAATCCCTTATTTCTGTGGAGACTGCATACTTTTGTGGAATGCGAGAAATTTGCATTTGTTTTCTTAAATTAAAAAAAAATGTTATGAAACAGGAATCAATAATTTCATCTCATGATTCGAAATATTCCTCCGTGGTTACGGAGGAATATTTCGTTACATACCTGGTTTTACAACTGATCAGTTTTAGCTAATTTCTTGAACCGTCGAAGGAAATGTGCTTATCGATAGGATCACTGCGGCGGTCGGTGAGGGAAATACCAATTTCACCAGCTGTTACGGTTTCTTGACTGGTTAAATTTAGCAGCCGCTGTCTGAGAAAGGATCGCTCTTTACGCACGTGTCGTGAAGTGATATGCAAGCTCAGTACACAAACAAGATTATGCCCTTTCAATGTGAAACCTTTCTCTTCCCGAGGCTTGAGTCAGTGAAGTATCAACGTCTGCTCAGTGACGTCACTTTATTCATAAAGGCAAAGACACAATTAGTTTTAGTTCCCAAAGTGATCTATGTGAATGTGGATAAGTATCAACGCTGTTTATTATTAATTCAAATAAAAACTAAATTAAAATTCATTAATAATAACACCTAGTGAATGTGCCATAGCTACATATTATAATTATTATTCAAGGCATAAAAGGAAAGAAGTTATCATAGGTTCGTTGAAAGCAAAGAAATCGGGGACCATTGGATAGCTATTTACAAACGAGCAGACGAATTTAAGACTGAAAATGGAGCCATTTTCTCAATTCGTTTTAAAAACGAGGATTGTCGATAAGATATGCGAAATGAATTTTCGGGAACTCTGCTTCTCCAGATTTTAATAGAAGCAGCAGCGATGTCTATGAATTTTCCAACTATTCAAAACAGAAAATTATCAGAACGATATGTACGAAAAGCAAAACGTAAGAAAAAGTGGAAATAATTCAAAACGGAAAATTATCAGAACAAAAAACTTCGGACTATTCAAAACGGAAAATTATCAGAACGATATGAACAAGAAGCAAAACGTCAAAGAAAAGTGGAAATAAAGTCGTTACTAGAAAAACCTCCAGCATTTATTGAAACTGATGATGAAGATGATGGCAATTATACACAAGAAGAATCGGTTCTATCTCTAGAATATTATCAACTTTTACAAAAAATAAAAGAACTCAAAGATAAAAATAATAGCTTACGAAATGATAAGAGCATTTTTCTGAAGAGAAAAACCAAGCGCTTGAATTGTTTAGAACTCAAAATGAATATCTGAAAAAAATAAAATTTGCTTTTGAAACAAAAATTATAAAATACAACCAATTAAGCAAGAGGCAACCTAAATAAGAATTTCCGAAAGGCATTCTTTCAAAAACTTTTACACCAAGTCAAATAAAGATACTATTGCGTCCTTAACGAATTCCAGAGTTCAAAAGACATTCCCGCTGTTATTGCTTAATCTCGAAAGTCATGTATTTATTTAAAAGATCAAACGAAAATTCCACTAACCAGGTTCTATAAAAGTGGGCCAGCAAATTATCCTTTCGACCAGATATTCAACAAGCAGCGTTAGAATTAACGAAAAATAAAGGAAAAGAATAACAGAGTGTGAAAAAATTTACGTGATTTCTTTTAACGAAATGAAACTTCCGTTCAGCGTCTGCTATAAGCAAAAAACGATGCTGTAATTGGATCTCATCAATATGTGTTGATTTTTATGGTTAGAGGAGTTCTGAACTCCTGGAAACAAACAGTTTTTTTTATTTTGACAATAAAAACTACAAAATTAAATTTATTTTAATTTATAAGGTCTTTACTCCCTTCTTTCCGCATGCCTTAGTAGTGTAACTAGAAGACCGCTCGACGCGTATTCGGGAGGTCGGGAGTTCGAATCCAGACAGGGCACTGAACATTTTTCAAGTTCCTATATCGATATAGTCTACTGACTTTACAAATTATGATAATTAAAATCTTAAAAAGCTTTAGTTATTCAGTGACGCCTAAAGTATCAGATTTAAGCTTCGCAAACTAAACATTACTGGAGGATTCAAAAATTTCCATGAATATATCTAATTGTAAGCAGAACTATTTTTGTATTTGTTGATGTATCTCACCTGATCAAGTTGTTACGAATCATTTTCTGAATAGTAGTAGTATAATTAATGAGCATCTAGTAAGCAAAATAAAATTTTCAAAAATTTTTATCTGCAGCAGAAAATATATAACTTTGTCATGGAAACTGACAACTTGTTAAAGTATCTGAAACGCGAAGAGTTAAATACGCTGTTGAACTATTATTTGAATAATTTGGCAGTGCTATCAAGTATTTTTTCCGAAAAATTCATTTATAAGAGTAATTATCATTTTAGTCGACCTGTTCTTTGGTGTAAGAAAATTTCATACAGTAAAACATTTAAGAAGTCTGTGAATACTTTTTCACATTTTCTTGCAACAGCGTTTTATTTGGGGGGGGTTGCCAGTGGGAAGGAAAAATATTACCAGGATGGGATGATGAAATCGAAAACTGAAGAGAAAACTAACTTAGGGGTCTAGTCTGGATGCTGGTCGAGATCTATGTCGGAAAACCAGTCTGGTTTCTCTTTCCACTCGACAGCAGACGGGAGAGCGAGTCTGACCCCTTCAAATTCAGTCGGCGGAAAATGAAGTGGAAATTCCGTCCGGAAATGACGTTTATTCCATAGTAACCAGTCTGTCTCACCTCTACATTGCTCGAAGCTCAGGGAAAGGAATAGTTTGTTGTCAAAAGTACTATTTCACTCGTGCTTATCAATGAGGATGGCGGTAGAAAAAAAAAAAAAAAAAACTACCAACCAGTTCGAGTTAATGGTGACATTTTTCGAAAGATATCCGACTCTGTTAAGTGGTAAAATTAACAGCACGTTTAAAAAAGAGAACAGAAAAAAGACATAAGAAGAGTTAATGGATATTTTAAACGCAGAAGGAAACTGACCTTTCCAAAACTGCAGATATGTGAAGAAAATAAGTAATTTTACATATGATCTTTTTCAAAATGGAAATTTTCTAAAAGGTTACATGTTTGTAAACTATGCGTTAACAGGAATTTTATGTTAAAAGTAGTTTTTTTATCTTAAACGATTATACAACAATGTCATAAATCAAATAATAGAAGTATAGTATCGTGTGCGCGTATTTAATATTCGTATCGAATTTGAATAAAGAAATTAAAATTTTTTTGATTTTATTTATTTATGAATTGTACGTATCACGTAACAACAGGTAAACTATGTACTTTAGATATCAATAAGCAGCAAACTTTTGGAATGATGCATTAAAGAAAGATTTACTAATGAATATAAATATAAAAAATTCGCAACAAAAGTAACAGAAAGGAAAATAAAAACAAATTATGTAACTGTGGGTTAAATCACAAAACATATAAACATATCATCTTACATGCAAATGTACACACACACACACACGCACACGCACACGCACACACACATTATAAAATGGAAGAAAAATTTACTTCCCAATTGCAAATTAAGAGAATGGAAGGATTTTCTATTTATATGAATGAACCCTTGCCGTTCTCCCGTGTCATTAGGTGCAATTATAGATATGTGGGTACCATCTACAGGAAGGCCCACCAGCTGCCGAGCGATAAAGTCACTGAATACTGGTAGTTCGATCCGAGGTTCGAATACCGCAAACGGGCTGGCTGCATGAGAGTTTTCGTGGTTTTCCCCGTGTGTAACGTGCATACCAGCCATTTTCTCTCAGAAAGTTCTCCAGGAAGGCATTCTTCCATTTAAGGCAGGTAGTCCGCGACTGCTTTGCCACGATCGAATAAACCAACAAACCATCCACAGAGCCGATGACTCCAGGAAATCCAAACTTTCGATTCAATTCTGTTTTGTTTTCGCTGAAAATTATTTACTGGAAATTTTATGCGTTTGGGGAAAAGACCAGATATATATATATATATTATAACTGTAATATAAATATATAAACGTATGCAATGAAACAAATTGCGGTACATAATTTCTGTTTGTACCCTTTTTAAATCTGAATTACACAAAACTGATGCAATATCTAAAAGAAAACCATATTAAAAAGTCTGGTAACTATTTTTAAGTCATGCATTAAAATATTTACAAGAATTGAATTTAACTGAAAATTATACAGGAATTTAACTCTAATTATACAGGAGATTCTGAAAACTACTGGAAACTGACATTCATATCGGTACAATTAATTGTAATTAATTGATTAAAATTAAAAATGTGCACTCCTTCTTTATATGTGAAGCAAGGAAACACCAAATAGATTATTTTCACTATCATACAAATATGCAAACTTGCAAATTATTCCTTACGTTTAATTGAGTAGTTATTGCTGTCTTTGATGAGGATACTCCGGTAAAGCATGGTCTTAATTCACTGATCATGAGAAATTAAAATATCCGTTAAGTGCACTTCCAAAAAAGTATGCGCGACCTCCATCATCTTCAATTTTGCTCTAAAACGAGAGTCAGAACGCTAAACGGCAGCTACTCAGCTGACGGAAAGTTTTCCGACGCGTCGATCTGTGTAATGCTCGAGACGATGACATGAGACTCGCTCTTTGTCGAGTAGATAGCAAAAAACGACCCGTTCTTCCGCCTCGGCGGTATCCAGACTAGGGCTCTTAATTTTTTTAATAAATAATGCATTTCGTAACAAAAAAAGAGTAATATATCTAATAGTCAACCAATTTTTTTTTTCTTGAAATAGATAGTCAAAGAAATAGATGAAATTTTCCTGAAAGCAAAAGAAGATTAAAAGGTTTCGCAATTCAGTAAATATTTTTTCAAATTATTTTATGAATTTTTTTATGCTTATCTAGTGTTTTACAATGTTTTTACATTTTCCCGGTGTTTATAGTTTTAGTCCGATGATTTATTTTTTGTTTATTTCCAACAATAAATTTTTTATTTTATAATTTTCTGTGCTTTTAATATTTTCTGGTGCTTTTCGTTTTTTTAGGATAATTATGATTCCTAATATAAACTTATATATATTCTTATATATACTTATTTTTTAATTACTTAAAACTTATATAGACTTATTTTTTAATTATTATTATTTTTAGACTTACAAAATGTTTCGACCTTTTCTGATCTTGGTTTGCATGTTCGACTTTTCAAATTTTTATTTTTTGATCCCAGCATTAATCTAAGTTTTCCCGTTTAATTTTCTCGACATGTTTTTTTAAAAACAAAAACTTTTCTCGTGCGGCATCTGAGCGAATATTCATTCGGTACCTACAACCGTAGTACATTGCACCCAATCATATTTATAGTTTGACAGTCACGTGATAGACGCTTCGGCAGGATGTGTAATTAGTGGATGGTTAAGGAAGAGTGAGATACGAAGGGTTGAGATAAGTTGTTTTCGGGATGGGCAGGGAAACAATGGAATGTGGAAATTATGAATATGAATTTTAATAACGTTGGCTTTTACTTGTGCACATAAAAAGAAAATGGGTTTGGAGCTTAGGCTTCATAGTCCATGTGGAGGAGAGCCAGCGATATATCAGTGGCCATTAACAGCTTCGGTAAAATATTTATACATTTCTTGTGTTGTGACTCATCTTATTGCCTGGCCGCATGTTAAAATAATAATGTGTGTTAATACATAGAATACCCGATGAAGTTTTATTAATCAAAGAATTAAAGTGGGGGTTATAATGTACTATTTTTCCATTTTTTAGGACAAATATGACAGAGCTACAGAAATTGTTGATACTATTAGGTAAAGTATTTATCTCTGATAAATTATGTATCTGCTTATTCAAAATGTATTAACTTATTTATTTATTTTAAATTTTTGTATTATATTTCCTGAATTCAGTGTTTATTTACTTCTTCGAAATTTGCAGCTGCATAATTTTCATTTGTTGATGTATAAAACTATAAAAGCTGTTTGAATTGGTATGAAAGACACAATTGAAAATGAAATTACTGCAGTCGTTTTACATTTTGTGTTTTATTTGATAAGTCTTCCCTTTGAATTTGAAAATACATTTATATGGTACTAGAAACTGTATAAATTTAAATGTTGTACAAGATATGCTGTTATAAACATAAGCATTTCCTGAGATAAATTGATAAGAAATATTTCAAAGTTCTGATCATTTTTAGAGTTGGAATTGAAATCTTAATTTTAAGTAAAATAATTCGCCTTTTCTTGGTTAGTTCTTCAGTATGCGCAAATTTTATGAATAAAACATTTTTATATAGTTATTGCAATAACTTTAAAGTCTGTGCAATGTTTAACATGGGGATTCATTGAAAGTTTGCTATTTAGTTCTCAAAACTGTGCATGCCAACGAGGATACAAATTGGCGCATTTCGTTAAAATATGGTAGTCTGAAGATTTATTTCTGTCATGACATCTCACGTGACAGTGATGCATTGAGTAACGATTGTTAAATAGTTTTTCTTTTTGGAAGCGGGCGCTGAACATGCACCGATTATTTTGATACTAGACGTATTGCAATTATTTGTATTATCCCGTATGGTTATCATAGGTTGATGGTAATCAAAGCAAGGGAGGAGATAAATATTAAAATGACACTAATGAATATAAGCCGATATATCCTCACCGCGTAACGGCGTTTTTTAGGTAGCGTAGAGTATAGGGTATTCTCATGACACAATGATCACGTGACTATGAAATAACCATTTTTGTCTGATAAATTTCGCCAAGTGCTGCCAATCACACATGGCATTTGGCGTGGAAATTTTTTTATTTCTTTTTATTTTTGGGTTTAATATGTCTTAGTAGTCTAGATTAGGCACGGCTTTGTTTACGCGTAAAATGTGGGAGCTGCGTCATCTTTTATTTATTTATTTAATTATTATTATTTTTTTTTTTTGCTATAGATGTGCGCTTTGGATGCATATATTAAAAGTTTATGTTCATGATTAGTGTATATAAGTTGTTGAGATATGAGTTTTTAACTATGAAGTATTTTTTGAGCGGTATTTACTGGTTAGAAATGGCGTTTACATGAGAACTTGCCATTCGTTCGAACAATGTTTATTGTCAAAAATTTTTTTGAAAGCTAATTCTGTAGATACATAACATTACCTAGCTAATAAATTTTTTGGGAAGTTATTTATTTACGGTTTTAAACTTATTAAATTTGAGGTGTTGACTGATTTTGCATTTGTCTTTGATTCAAATCTGTGTGGTTTAAGGGGGAAAAAAAGTGTATTTTATTCTACCGATCGGCAAAATTTAAAAAACCTTCCTCATATCTCAAAGGATGAATTAGAATACATATTAAATTAATATATGGCTCTGTGTTAAGATATTTTTTTGAGGTAAAATTTGCCTTCCATGATTTGAGACTACGTTTTAAATTATGCATTTTTTTTTTTTTTTTTTTTTTTTTTTTTTTTTTTTTGAATAGCTTGAAAATATTATTTTCATGATTGTTTTAACAATATTTTTTTATATAAATTGTAATCTGAAGTTAATTCAAGTGAATTTCAGTCTTTTTAATTTGAAATATTTTCATATATTATTGAAAACGTTTTAAATTATGACTTGGAACAGCTTGAGTATAGGACCCCATTGGCGATTTTTTGGCTTTGTTGAAAAGCTGTTAAAATTGAAAATACAAATTAGGAAGCATGTTTTAACCAGAAAAAATTTTAGAATTTATGTTTAAACAGCAAATTTAAAGGTAGTGTATAAGTAAGTGGGGGCATATTTTAGTGATATTGAAAATACAAGTTTAGCTTTAGAAAAGCAGTTAAAATTGAAAATAGAAGTTAGAATACACATTTTAACAAAAAAATTTAAAACACAAATTTAGAATATATATTTAAACATTAAAACTGAAAATAAATAAATAAGCGGAGGCATATTTTTAGCAGTCATACTGAAAATACAAATTGTAAGCTGTAAAACTGAAAATGAGTTCAGAATACATGTTTAAAATAAAAACATGGAAATAGGAGGTAAGAATGCATGGTTAAATTTAAAATAAAGAAAAGTTTGAAAATATGCAAGTACATGGAGGCATATTTTAAGCAGTAATATTGAAAATGCAAGTTTTAAAACTGAAAACAGGAGTTCAGAATACATGTTTAAATTATAAATAAAGAAAAGAAATGCTAGAAATTTAGTAAAGTTTACAAAATCATGGTAAATATACAAAGAAATCCTATACTCTGCCCAGTTTATGTCCCTTACAATTTCTAGAAATTTGTTGAATGCATCAATATTTTGCTCCTTGCAAGATTTAGTGAAAATATAAAAAGCCAAATAAAATTTAAAATCTGTTTGCAGATTATGTGTTAGCAAGGAGCTTTTTACATGCCTCCATGTACTTTCTATTGTGCTTCTACGGCACCCCATTTCTGAATTAATAAAATGCAAACTATGATTACTTTCAAATGCTCAAAATCCTCCCTACTTAAACAGTTATAGCATTTCTAATGATCAGAATAAATTGTGGTCCATGACTTAGCTGAAATTAAGTATTCTAGAATTTGCTGGGTTACCAGAAAATACCGTCCAAAAAGTGCGCCAACCCGAAAATCGCCAATGGGGTCCTATACTCCAGCTGTACCAAATTTGCATGTTATATTAAAGTAAATAAATTTTTGTGCATATTTCTAAAATTTGTAGAGATTTGTATTGAACAGATTGTTTTAACATTTAAAACATTTGAGATTTTGTTTAAATAATGAGTAAACATATGGTCACTATATAATATCTGTTTTTCCATTTGTCACTGACGATTTACAATTATAACAGTAATTTTTTCGCTGACGATTTACAATAAATATCCTTCTAGATTTTTAAAAAGTTAGCTTGTTTCAAGGTCAGATCAGATGTGAAACAGAACGTGTATTAAGTGCATTGGTCAAAACTTTAAAAAAAGAAGCATAATATTTTTGATATATACTGAGTTTTAATTCATGTTATCTGTTTCTTTAATACCAAGAGCTAAGACAACATCACAACAAAATTTAACTGCTATGTTGCAACGAGAAAAAAATGTTTGAATAAATTCTTTTAAGAATGTAACATTAAGATCCTGTAATTTATTCCCTGAAAACAGTATTCCTTTTGTTAAATTCTTTATTAACGTCTGAGACCTTCAAAATGTATTTCAGAATTTCAATTTCCATGGCTTCAGTTGGCGAATTAGCCCTTGGTGAGCAAAACCTGAATAATTGCCAATGAGTTACCTATAGAATTATTGCCAGTGGATTCTTTTCAGAAATCTGTGTATCTTTGCCTTACAGAAATTTTTCAAAATCTTGCTTTCATTCTCATGGATATGTCATCAAATTGTTTCTTAATGGGCTTTTGTTGATAGAGATGTTGACTTGATGCAGAATATTTGGTACAATTTTCAAACAAAAAATGAGTCACACTGAGAGTACACTTTCTCTCAAATGAATGCTGAAACTAAAATACACTGCAGCTTTAAATGTTTAGGCTTTCTTTCTATATATGTATTTTAAAATTGCGTGAGCCTTGTTGCTTTTATTTCTTTTCTTCATAAAATTTTAAATATCATCTACATGTGATGAATGGTTAATTTATGAAACTGTAGATAAACATTCATATTGCTTTAAAATAGCACTTTCTGTAAACTGCTCCTAGTCCCAGAACTGAAATTTTGTCTTAATTAGAGTACTACTGTAGAACTGTTCTGCTGAGAAAGAGAAAAAATACTTATATTATTTTTCTAAGATATGTTTAGAACTCACTTTTTGTTGTTTTATTAAATTAAAATGTTTAAACTAAGTTTATTCATATTCTTCATAAAACTGCAATGTTACGAATGTTCTTAGTAAAGTATAGTAAATAAGTAATTCATAAAGTCCCTTGTAAATCAGTATTAAGTTTTATTTGTAGTAAATAAAATAGTTCATAGTAAATAAGCATTCGATAAGTAATTGAGAAAAGTGTTATTTAAATTTATATGCTAGTTAATTTGAGTTTTCACAAAATTTCTACTAATTTTTAATATGATAGAAGTTCACAATGCTACATTTTTGGTGGTATCATACGCATTAAAAAGTTACGTTTTAAAAGGGACTGTGCCAATGGATTAGGCTGTTGAATAATAAATAGGTCATGCTGGTAGACAAGATTTTTTTGTCCAAAAGGGTTTTGTCCCTGAAGGACTATTGTTTATGTTTTGCGATTTTGCGACGGTTCACTCTGAATTCCCATTTCACTTTTCAAAGTATTGCCACTAAATATTATTGCCCTGTATTATATTTAAAGAAATTAAATAATGAAGAATCTGCATAAATGTTTGTATGTTTCTCATATTGTGATAAAACGACGGTACCTAGAGCCATCTAATTTTGAATAACATAATCCTAATGCAAATAATGGGCATCTGGGAGCCCAAATTTGGAATTTGTTTTATTATCAATTTTATATTTTATGAAACTTTAATGAATTTTTGATTAACAAACTCAAAGATTTCAAATCGAGCAATGGCAACGTTGTACAGGAAAACCACTTTTATCTCCAGCACGTGAGACTGTGTATCGGAAATTATAAAGATATGCTCAATTTAAAATTATTTTGCTATGTTTCTCTTAAACTGAATTTTATGGTTTAAGTGCGAAGAACAGGATATTTAATAAATAAAGGTATCACATAAAATGTTAAAAAAAAAAAAAACTTTGGATGTAATTTAAAATCTGAAACCTTTCAGATTCCCCCTATTTAAAGCATGTATGAGTTGGTGTCCTTTAGGAGGTACTCCACCAGTGACCGAGTGGTTATTGAAGAAATTGTGTTTTAGTTCATATTCTCATCCAGCCATTGAACAAACATCAAAATTAGTCTGCAGCTGCTGTGTATGATAAATATCAGCAAAGATGTCACGCAATAGCAAGCCAATGTACTTCATGTCGAAAAACTAAAATACACAGAAACGTACCTCAGCCCCTTTACAATCTTTTGTAATGAAGCTTTTCATGTGTTGTTTGATGTGATAACCCTTATAATACAACTTCTAGGCATACAATGAATAGGCATAGCTGCTTGCCATCCTCTCAAAGCATTAGTTCAGTTGATGAATTTACCGTCCTCTAAAATCTGCATTGATATGCCATGAAATTCCAAAATCAACAGAAATTAAGTTAGTATATTTTCAAAAAAAAGGTGAATCATTTTAATGAATTACTTTTTAAAATTTTGTTATTCAAACCATCTTTCACAATTTTAGAAAATTTGATTTAAATGGAGTTAAAATAGCAAGCGAAAGATGAAGGTAAAAATTTACTTTTACAAACATAAAAAATGAAACATATATTAAAAATTTGATTAATAGTCCTTATAATTTAAAAAACCACTTTTCATTTATTAATGGTAAATATTTATTATGTATCGTTAGTAAAAATGAAAGGAAATTCAATACAAAAAATTCTCAATAAAAATTTATTTAGTTAATTTAAGGTTAAAAATAACTGGCAATTTGCTGAAGATTAACCATATTTGTCATTATTATCATTGAATTTCCATTGCCAAATTTCAAAACCCATGAATACATAATTTTGCATATACTTCAGATTTTTTTTATAAAAATTTTTTATTTTGGAAGATTTGCCTAGAAGTATATCTGTTTTAAGGTAATGTTAAAAGCTTTATAAGTTGTAGTTAAAAAATATTTTTGAAAAATATAGAAAAGTTATTTAAAAATGTAAATTTTTAAAATAAATCATAATAAAAAGGTATGAATTTTATTTGGATTGAAGTGAAATTTCGAATTGTGAAAGTAGAAATAAAGTATTATTAAAAAAGAGATGTTATTAAATGTATACCATATTTGATTAACATTCCGTAGTTAAAAGTTTGAATGCTAATTTAAAAAAAAAAACTGCTGCTGTTATTTTTACAGATCTTCGCAGTTTGTCATAATTTGAGACATAGAATCAAAATGTGGAAAACAGCATGTCATTTCAGGGAAAGTCCGATTTTTGGTCAAAATATGTCTTTTAAAATGATACTATATATGAATCCAGAGTTGCCTATTGTCTCGATTTAAGCGAGAGACTCCCGATTTCCGACCGTCCTCCGGCCAACCCGATTTACAGCATATTTCTCCTGACTTTGTCTTATTTTTTTAATTTCTCACGGTTTTTATGTAGTTTGGCTTAATACTTCGTTATTTGCACGAAAGGAAAAGGTTGATTTTGAGTATCTGAAAGCACTTGGTTTTGCTCTAGATTACACATAAAAGAAAACCAGTCATTTCATCAGTGAGAAATTATGGTGCTAGTGTTTCAGTTCTCCAATGAACTTCAAGCGCCACTACATGTCATCTGGCACACAATGGCCAATGAACACAAAGAAAGATCAAGGTTTTTATTTCATTCATCTTGTTAATTAGCAGTGTGAGTTTTACGTTTTCAAAGAATAGTTTAAGAAATTACGATCTTTTGTATCCGCTGTGTCTGTGAAAAATGTAAGATACTCAGGTACTTTTCAAAGATCACACGAAAATGACTTTCCTTCTATTATTTCGTCAAGGAAATGGAATACATTTGCGATGTGTGCCATTCGCCATTGCAATTTTATGATTTCACAGGGTGTAAGACAATGTTTTCAAACATGTGCGAGCACAAAAGCATAAGGACAATATGAGTTCTATTAAAAAAACAAAAAATTAAATTTTTGTATGAAAAACAAAGGAATGAAAAGTTATTAATGCAGAAAGCCTGTTGTCTGCCCTCTTACTTGAGCGCAGCCTGCCATTGAATGCATCAGATCATGGATGCTGAATGAAAACAGATTAAAGTACTTTTTGTTGTAGTTAAAAGATGCAGTAAAAATATTTTTTTTTTTACGTCCAAGTATTTTTGTACTGTTTGCATATAAGAATTAGTAACTAAACTTTCAGATATTAATTAGTAACTGTTTAAAGTTAATCCATTATTGGAAATATATTTCTATCATTTAAAAAATATTTTTGTCATTGAGAAAAATCTCCTGATTTCTTAAACCCCTAAACCTTAACTGTCCCCTTTTCTTTCCTTCTTCCCCTTTTGACTTGGTATACATGTTGCCTTCTGATGGCATTAATGGGCTAGCAATATCCAAGTGGATTTGTGAAAATCATGCATCAGGAAGAGAGAATGTACCTAGTGGTGTTTTAGATTGTCTGTGTATTTTTGACAAGTTTTGCAAGATTTCATTGAGTTTTTGATATGCCACTTCGCCATAAGTGAGAAGAACAAGTTTTTTTATAGCTACAATTCCTGATGTGAGAGTCTATGCAGGTGATTAAAGATTATTCTGTGAAAGGAATTTGGTAGAAAATGGTAAGAAAAATCTGTAGAGTTAAAGGATGTCACCATAAGAATGTTGGCAAGGCTTAAATTCCAGCTTCAAACGTGACGTATTGTTTTGGAGAAGTTTTTTTACATCCAGATCACATTGTTAAGTTTAGAAAAATTTTTGAAAATCCAAAAATGAAGATTTTGTTGTAGAATCAAATTTTAGTCTCGGAAGAACATCGGCAGTGATATTCTTAAAACCTTGCTCATGCCATCACAGAATATGGGGAAATGAAATCTAAATGGCGTAATTGCTGAGGCGGACATTTGCGAGTGTTCTGCTTAAAAATGTATATTAATGATTTCTTATCTGTATAAATTTGATAATTCCATCCCACAAATATTTGTCACAATTTCTTAATCCTTGAATAAGTTGAAACTAATTCCCTGTTGTCCACGGACCATTTTTGTTGACTTTTATTGAGTTTCGTAAAGAAAAGTGCTGTGAAGTCCCATTTTTCCTGAGACAACTGCATAAGACTGCTGCCATGTGCAACATCCGAGCCATCTACCCAGGTGCTCAATTGTGCTCCGAGAATAGGGTGTCTGAAAACGGTAACTTTGGCAATGGCATTCTTGGCAGCAAAGAAGGCTTGTTCAGTGTTTTTGTTCCAATTAAAGTTTTCGGGTAGTTTGGTTGGTTGGTTGTTTTATTAGATTATGGAAAAGGGCTACTGCCTACTTGGGAGCTATCTGCCCAAGGGAAGGGATGCCTTCATGGAAGACTTTCTGAGGGAAACTGACTTGTATACATGTTACACATAGCAAAGCCAGCCTCTTTGCTAAGAATTAAACCCTGGACTGAACCACCAATGTTCAGCAACTTACCGTTCGGCTACTGGTGTGTCCAACTGTTCAGATGAATCCTGAGCATAGTAATGAGGTATCTGAAAGTCTTAAGAAATCAAAAGATGTTTGATAAAATGTGCATTTTGAAGCATTTTGCAAAGTATATACGCCAGACATTTTGAAACATGAGGCTTTCAAATGCCTGCAGTGTTCCTCAGAACTTTTAGAAGCTATGTGTAAAGGGGCTATCATATCTAACAGCTAGGTGGGACATTTCTGAGAAGCTAGATTCTAATAGCACTGGTTTAAACAGGAGGTTTCCAAGAAATGTTCCATCTAGCTAGGCGAAACCTGTGTTCCACGTAGAAATCAACCAATCAGACGAAAGTTCTGCTTCTGAAGCATCACAGATAATTTTCAATATGACGGAAAATGCCGTGTATATATATATTGCTGTTTTGTTATGGTACAACTATTTTTAAGTCATTTTTAAAATGTTTATATGTTCATTAAATTTATAATAGTGGAAATTTCAGAGTAGACAGTATTTTATGACATGCTATTTCTGATGATTTATTTACAAATTATTCGTCACCAAAAGTTTGCCGAATTCTGTGACTTCATAAGACATTGAAAAGTCACGCATGTATTGCTTAAGATGAATTGCATACAGGTACTTTCAAGTGAACTGAATTGGGTACCCATGGCGGTGTTATGGATTGATGCCTTAATTAGGTCATCATGACTGAAACTTTTAGTATCATGGACTGTAGCATTAAAATCAGTTACATAAGGTATGGGATATTTGTCTTTGTTTGTTTGTACACTCACGTTTGTAAAAATTGCAACACCATGAAGGACTTACGCGAGTGAGCTGAAATTTTCAGGAAATGCAAAGTAGCGCATGATATGCAAATGATTAGAATTGCAAATCCGTAGCGCATGCGTATGCTGAGCAGCGCCCTCTGAACGGCTGATGGATCCGAATAAATAGACAGCTGTAGCGAGGCGTGTATGGTTATCGGTGGTTATCTGCTAGTGGTAAACGTTAACTCAATCTGTACTTATGCCTCGTCGACGAAAGAGAGCGAGATTTGAACAACTTACAGAGTTTGAACGAGGGAGAATCATCGGCCTTCGTGAAGCTGGATTGTCGTATCGTGCAGTAGCCTCTCGTGTGCAGCGTAACAGCAGCACAGTGATGCGCGTTTGGAAGCAGTGGACGGACGAGTGTCGGACAACTCGGAAATCCGGGAGTGGACCCCGAAATGTGACGTCAGCTCGCGATGATAGACACCTGGTCCGCATGGCGCGGACGGACCGTACAGCTTCCTCTAGACAATTGGCAGCACTGTGGTCAATAGCTACAGGTGTTTCATTGTGTGCTTCATCAATTCGTAGACGTCTGCTGCAGTGTGGACTGCGCGCACGGACTCCTTTATACAGGATCCCCCTAACGCACGACCATCGCCGCCTGCGGCTACAATGGGCCAATCAGCATAGAGACTGGCGTGCTGATTGGCAGCATGTCGTGTTTTCTGACGAATCCCGCTTTAATTTGTGGTACCATGATGGCCGCATTCGTGTCAGACGCTATGCCGGTGAACGCCACCTTCCGGAGTGCATTATCGAACGCCACAGTGGACGAACACCCGGAGTTATGGTCTGGGGCGCCATAGCATATCATAGACGATCTCAATTGCTACGAATTGTGGGCAATCTGAACAGCAACCGGTATATCCGTGAAGTTCTACAGCCCGAAGCTGTTCCCTTCCTTCAAAGCTTGCCAGGCGCTGTATTTCAACAGGACAATGCCCGCCCTCATACTGCTCGGATTGTTAAATCCTTCTTTGCAGCGCAGCAGGTACAGCTTCTTCCTTGGCCTGCGTGTTCCCCGGATATGTCGCCAATTGAACATGTGTGGGATGTCATTGGTCGGCGTCTTGCTCGTGATCCTCGTCCTGTTGCGTCTGCAGACGAACTTTGGGTACGCGTACAAACGATATGGAATGCTCTTCCTCAGTCAGACATTCAAACTTTGTTTGACTCCATGCCACGTCGTGTAGCAGCACTTATTGCGGCGCGTGGTGGCCACACAAAATACTGATTCTGATCTCTTGTTCTTGTTTGTTTGCTTTGAACATTTAATCATTTATTTGTACCACTACCACTCAACTGTGTATTAAATTGCATTCAATTATGACGATTCCTTCTTGGTGTTGCAATTTTCACAAACGTGAGTGTATTTTTAGGACATTTAATGTGCAATAATTGCCTATGCATCTCCATTTCAGAGTTTCTTTTTTAGTACCTTATAAAAGTGGGGATGCATAATTGCTTTTCAAAGGCCTCAGAAGCCCCAGTTTCATCAGAGTTTGAAATTCTTGTTTTGCTATTTTTAAATGATCTGGAGCTAACTGACATCAGTAACATATCACAGGAGGACCTTCAGTTAGAATTCAATCCACAGTGCTGTATTTAACAGGTTCGTTAGGTAATGCTAATTTGGTAATGGAAGGAAATTCTTTCACCATTTTGTGATAAAGTGTATCACTAAAAATAGTTTTTACTGAATAAATATATGAATTTTTTCACCCTGCTTAGAGTTTGAAATTGTGTTTTTAAATTTTTAAGACATTAGTTGCAAAGATCAGGCAGGTATCAGTGCAAACCAGCGGAGGTAAACTGCTCCAAGAATATGTACTAGCATTTGCAATTAGAGAGGCCCCATATAAACTGCTGCATTAATTTGAAATCCTAAGAAAGCATTTTTGCCCGTAAGTATGAATTATTGAAGAATTATATCTGTGTTTAGCTGATAATCTCGCTGGCATTTTTCATTTACTTGAAGCAACATTCTCAAAGTAATTGGCTTGACTACAGGAGCAAGTACATCATCATAGTCATGTCCATATTTCTATTGGTATATTTGAATAACCAGATTAACTTCAAAATGGAAAATATATCCTTTGCTACCACTTTTAGCCTTTATGTACCCATTTGCAGTCTATATTGGTTTTACCTTTGGGAGCAAAAAATTTTTGTCAAAGCTTTTGTCAAAATCCATGCATCATTTGTTTTCGAAGCATTAATCTCTTCTTGTTTGTTTAAATTTTTTCATATGGGCACCCAAACAAAATTCATGATAGGGCATTAGATCTGATGTTTTCTCTGAGTGTGCTGCAAATGAGTTGGATGTTAATCTATAAGGCAGTGTACTTTAGTTTTGTCTAGGATAAGGGTTCACAGTGGGATTGACATTCACTCCCTGGAGGTCGCTGAAAGTTTGAAAGAGGTCAGTGAAGATCAAAGGGTCATGGGGTTCCTAAAAGGGGGATTGTAAAAAAAATTATTAGTATTGTAAAATTAATAATGAATTGTTTATTGATATAAAACTGTGCGGTATACTGGGGAAGAAATCATATAAAGTAAATGTAGGAGGAAAATGCCCAAAACTTGTTCAATATATTTAAAAAATTAATAATACTTTTTTAAATATAAGTTTTTTATGTAAAAAAGAATAATATAAAAAATGCACAAAAAAAACCATAAAACACATACACACACAAATAAAAAAAAAAAGAACAGAAAACAACCAATGAGAGTGCAAAACTTCAGAATATATATTGTTCTATGTAAGCTGCTTCCAAAATTTAAAAGAAGGTGTTAATGTTTACTTCCAAAACATTGAAAATTTGAATGTGCCAGTATGACTCATTGAAACTTTGAACTGCAACATATTTGATCTTGATATTGTGTTGCAAGAACAATTGATATGATGAAGAAAGATGTTTAAGCACAAGCTATTCAAAACACACTTGTATGGAAACTAAAAGCCATCCAAGAACATCTCTTGAGGAAAGTTGTTACTGAATGAAGAATATTGACTTTTTTCTTTTCTTACTTAGCAGAAGCAGGCTTTAGTCAAGTTAATAATGTATTATGGAAAATAAACAAATTGAATATTTTTGAATGAGGTGATTTAAGAAATAAGCAATTTTGTAACAAATATTAAACAAAATTGCATCTTTGCTATTATGTTAATTAAAATCAAAATTTTGGACAATTAGAAAGTGTTATTTTTTTCTTTTAAACTTATGTTTGTAAAATTTAAAGTAATAATGATGCAAAGAGTAATAAAACCTAAATCTAATTAGCCACTTCTTTTTCTAAACTTTTGTCCATATTCTTAGTCTAAATGTTATCTTTATTTATATGCAATTATTTGTATTATGCTGTATGTTATTAGTGAAAATGTAAGGGGGATCGATGAAGAAAATTTTTCTTTTAAAAGTGGTCAATAGAAGAATAAGGTAGGAAATCTCTGATCTAGAATGGGTGGCTAACTTCTGTGTATATATGATCATCTTTCTTCTTTAAAATGTGTCATGATCTACCTGTTAAAATCGTGACATTTAACACATTCAAGCTTCCATCATGTATGCTAATAAGCTTGGAGGTAGGAAATAGAGGAGAGACCCGAAGTGGTTATTCTCATGTACTGCCTTGAAGCAGTGGTGCACCCCTTCTTGGTGACCAAAACATTCAGTGACTTGCCATTAAGCTCAGTAGGTTTTGACAAAATTTGGAGGTAAATATTTTGTAATTATATTGTAAATATAAATATAAATGTTTATATATTCTTTTCTCAATATTTCAGACTCCTAAGTATGTGAAAGAATATATTTTTAAACAACAGTTTATTCTGACCGTAATCAAATGCTATACTTTTCCTATAACAGTTTTAATTTGAATGAAATATTTTCACTAGTTTCATTAATTGCATTAGAAAGAAATTTTAAGGTAATTCAGTGTTATTCAGTTAATGATTACAAAAGTTAAAAATCAAAGCTTATTGTAGTGTTGCTATTAAAATCACAAATTATTTCTTTTCTATTTACAGAGCTTTCTGAAATATGAGATGATTTTTAGTTTCTGAGGCATCTTTTATATGAAAAATCATAGTTGCTCTTTAATTGATGCTCTGTTTGGTTCATTTTAAATTCGAGCACCTTTTATTTACCTATTTTTTGTGAGTGTTTCAGAAAGGGATTAAAAATGGGAGGTTTGTTAATATTTAATACTTGTAACTGGATTATTATAAAATGTAAGGAAATAATTCTTTTAATACAATTTGGGGTCAATTTTAATACAGTGTTTTTTTTTTTTACACTTGACTTCAACAATACACATTCTAAAAATTCTGCTTTAATACTTGCTTATGTGCGTATCTTGCGCACAGTGCTTTACAACACCTTCTAACAGACTGCTTTCCAATTCAAGCAGTTCTTGCTTAAATAGTTGTATAAATTTATTTGTTTACAGAATTTCAGTTTATGCTGATAATTAAATGTTAAGGTCATTATAATCAGATAATATTTTATTATAAATTGATATATATTTAATAACTAGATTTCAGTTTTCCTTCAAAAGTCTTCCACGAAGGTATCTCTTCTCCTAGGCATGGTTTACCTTAAAAAAACTTAACCTAATGACAAATATTTTAACATGCATGATTTTATACACAGTCCAGTCACATTAATGTGACCACCACGCACTTTCCATGTCAGAGTTAAATAACCAATCACAGAAGGCAGGTGGCAGCACAGTGCAGTTGAGCGTATATAAAGGGTGTGTGAGGGCTTCGGAAAACATTTCAATCGTTGGCGTAATGCAGAAACGAAGCGATTTATCCGACTTCCAAAAGGGCATGATCATTGGCTTTCGGGCCAAGGGTGGAAGCATTTCCGAAACGGCTGAGTTTGTGAACTGTTCGCGTGCCGCCGTGGTAAAAGTGTACCGTGCATGGCAAAATGGGACTGTCCAAAATCAGCGACGTGGCAAATGTGGTGCACCACGGGCCATAGATGACAGAGGCGAACGACGGTTGCGGAGATGCGTTCGGGCAGATAGACGGGCTACCGTTGAGCAACTGACCACCAAAATGAACCAAGGGGCTACCAAAAGTGTCTCCCAAAGTACTATTCAGCGAACATTGCTGCGTCTGGGCCTCCGAAGCAGACGCCTGGTTCGTGCACCTATGCTGACTGCTGTTCATCGACGGCGAAGGCTAGAATTTGCACGCCAGTACAGCAGCTGGACGTCCACTGAGTGGCGACAGGTTGCGTTTTCGGATGAATCGCGTTTTATGCTCCATCGGACAGATGGACGTTGGCGTATAAGGCGTGAAACCTCTGAAAGGAACCACCCTGCAACCATTGCCGGAACGGTCCAAGCTGGAGGCGGGAGCATTATGGTCTGGGGAATGTTTTCCTGGCATTCTCTAGGTTCACTGATCATTGTGGAAGGCACAATGGATCAATACAAGTACGCATCTGTCCTTGCGGACCATGTTCACCCCTACATGCGCATTGTTTTTCCTCAGGATGATGGCATCTTCCAGCAGGACAATGCGAGGTGCCATACAGCTGCCAGTGTACGTGCGTGGTTCGAAGAGCACCAGGATGAGTTTACCGTCCTCCCCTGGCCAGCAAACTCACCTGACTTAAACCCAATCGAGCATCTGTGGGACCATCTCGATCGAGTTGTTCGCGCCATGGATCCTCAACCGCGTAGTCTAGCGCAGCTGGCCACGGCATTAGAGTCGGCATGGCTCAACATCCCAGAGAACACCTTCAGGGACCTATGTGACTCTCTTCCTGCACGTCTCGCAGCAGTCCGCTCTGCGAAAGGTGGTTATTCTGGCTTTTGACAGATGGTCACATTAATGTGACTGGACTGTGTATTTACGTTTAGCCATCAAGTTTCAAACGTATGACAAGTTTTTTGGATACCTTCATTATTAAATTCAAATTTTCTAGTAAATATATTTTGACAAAGCATTCAATATCTCTCTCAGGAATTGTGTTATATTTTTGCAATATATGATTCTTTACACATAACTATATTTTTTAAAAATCTGTGTTTTTTTAGTCCAGTAACTTAGAATTTTATAAAACAAGTTCATAATCAAAATTGCTGTTGCAAGTTATCGAAAGATGTGTGAAAATGCCATGCAAATTGCTATTAGCCATCCAGCAATGAATGTTTCTTTTATGCGAATTTTTCTGAAGCTGTTGTGTGTGGAAGTAACACCAAACCCTATTGATATGTTCTGGATGTAAACAGAACACCCTCCTACTGTTTTAACCACAGAGTGAGGAGGGCATCTCCTTTTATTTTTACCCCCTTGTTCATAAGTGATAGTGGGGGGGAGGCAGTATGATATTAAACCAGCATGATATTTTATTAATAATATTTATTAATTGAAAAGTAGCTACAGAAAAATACACATTGACTTTTATTTTATTGTCTTATCATTAATGGAATGCACATATCTCCATGTCTTCAACCAAGCATTCATAATCTGGTGTGTATTCAAACTAACAAAATTATAATGGATCTTCAGTGATAATCAGTTAGTAGGAAATGACGTTTTGTCCTCATGAAGTTTAAATATAAAAAAGCTGTTTTACATATGTATGTAGATCCAAAACAACAGCAGCTATATTCCTTACATTTGGTGATATTTTCAAAATCTTCCTCAAATTAGAGTTAATAATTTCATTTCTTTTACATTCCCCCCTTTTATTCCTAGTATAAAATGCGTCAAAAATTTTTGTCACAATATGTATTAGATTTTAATTCTTAAAAGGAAAAGACAGCATAAATAGCATTTTAATAATAAATAATATTTAAATGGTAAATAATAATAAATATTCAAATAGTAAATAATAAAAAATAATATTTAAATAAGCATAGAACATAACCATATTTTATAGCACAAAATCATGAAATCTGATCTCGGTTTTCAACCACCTATTTTAATTTTTGCAACATATTTTTCGATGTTATAATTACAGTTTTGATATTTTTGTAGGTAATCAGATATATTTGGAAAGTCATTCAATTTTTTTTAAGGTCTTTTATTAGCATGATAAATTTGGTTTTATATATGTTAATACTACAGATCACTTAAATTTTTGTCTCGATTTTTCCTTGCAATTCCAAACTTATACTACTGAATTTCAATGTCAAATTTGCAAGAAATAATTATAATTTAAAAATCACCATGCTGAATCATGAATAAAATTTAAAAATTACCATGCTGAATCACTGAGACATGTTTGATAGTTTGAATTTGCTGTATTTTTATCTTTGTTTATAGATCATGAAATCACTGCAGAAATTTGTTTCTACTATACCTTACATTGGTATGTAATAATAATTCTGTCTTTCATCAAATTGCATTTGAAGAGATGCCGTTTGAAGGAATTTCCTTGAAATGGAATCAGAATTTTGAAAGCTTTATCTATTTAGCTTTACCTTCATTATCAGTTTTATAATATTTATATATATCTTATAGAGTACGAAGTCTGAGATCTGGGTTAGGTTAGGTTATTCAATTATGGCAAAGCACACAAGGGCTATCTGTCTAAAGGGAGGGATGCCTTCGTGGAGGACTTTCTAAGGGAAACTGGCTCGTATACACGTTACACATGGGGAAAACCACGAAAACGCCCATGCAGCCAGCCCGTTCGCGGGATTCGAACCTCGGACCGAACTACCAGTGTTCAGCGTCTTTACCGCTCGGCCGCTGGTGGGTCTGAGATCTGGAATGATCTAAAATCTGGACCTCAAAGCCACTAACTTTTTTGAGGAATTTTTTGTATGCTTTATGCATGTGCATTTAATTTTTCTCCCATAATAAAACATGTGGAGAGTCTGAATTCCACTTCGGCACTAAATAAAATAATTCATCATTGAAGAAACAATCACTGTAGCGTAAATTTGTCTGATCAATAATTTGAACTTCATACCTTGGCATGCATCTCAAACTGAAACAGAAAAATCATTAATTTCACACCTACTAGTATTTTATATCCCTGATGCCAATGTGTGAAGCAGTATTTATTATACTATTTTGCTTTCAATCACTACATGTTTATTAACACATAATAGCTTGAGTATTGACTTATGCAGCGATGCCTAAACAATTTTTTTATATTAGTAATTGAATAACAAAGTGTATGATAGCCTTCTCTGTTGGAAATACGCTTGGCGATGATTACAGATTTAAGTTAAATGCGCTAAGAAATGTTGCTGATGAAAATTTTAACAAAACTTTCTTTCCATATGCTAAAAATAGATTTAGTTAATGGTACTCATAAGCCAAAAGATTACATTTAGTGCTATTTGAATTAAGAGTAACTTTTATGTTATTCACATAAACCCAGAGCTTGTATGGCCACACTGGGCAGCAGAATTTAGGGAATACAAAATGTTTGGAAATCAGAGAAACACCGAGCAACAAAAAAAAAGGGAGGGCAGAAGTTTTAGAATTTAGGTAAAGCACCGGGACCCGGAATTTAGAAATTAGGGAGGCGCTTGCTAGCAGAATTTAGGACCTGCCAAGCCAGCATCAGGCGGTAAGATACCTAGCGCCTGCCTTAAGTATATGTAAGAATTTATTTATTCAGGACTTAAGCATTTGCCAGAAATAGACGTAAGTATAATAAATAACTAAAATAATACATACAATTCAGGATTAATTGTCTCAGTGCGTGATAGAAGCAAAACAAAAGTTAGCAGAATAATTTGTATTTCGGTGTCAATCTCACGTTACATAGCCAATAATGTGTAGTGGATGCTATTAAGCTAGGCTAAAATTATACTTAGCTGGCCAACTGTTAAAGTGGTTAGTATCGCTGACTGCCATGCCGAAGGGCCCGGGTTTGAATCCCGTAGAAGGCGTGAATGTATAGTGTTGGTGCAGCAATGCAGCACTCTAAATATGCGGTGCGCTCTGGTGTGGTTTGGTGGAACGGAAGAGGGGTGGGAGACCCTCAGACCCATTCCCACGAGGGTACTCTCCATCAAAACTGGGTGCAGAATTGAGCTAAAACACACTGTCGCCTGTAAGGTGCTCAAGGCTGTTGTCAACGACAGGGGTATCTTGCACTCCTTGCCACGAGAAATTTCGTGGGCTTGGGCTCTTGTTACTGCCAGATAAGTGAGCATAAGTAACAACAACAAAATTATATTTCACTGATTCCAAGGGTATTTTTTGCTGGTTATTATTAATTGCAGCAATTTTATGAAAATTAAAGTTTGAACTTTCGATTATGTCGAAAAGAGTTTCTGCATCTTGAGCTGCAACAGGATCTACGAAACAAAAGCATGTTTCGATATTCATTAAACGAAAGTGGAATTGCTGCGAAAAATGGATAAAAGTATATCAGATTTATGCGAGAAGTATGAAAATCAACTGATATAATTATATTGCATATAGAAAAATCAACTGTATATGATATAAGAAAATTGAAAAATCAACTTTTTGAATTTTTTGTGGATTCTGACACCCTACTCGGAATGAGTAACAGAAAAATTATTCATTACTCTGAAGGTAACGATAATAACAAAGTGATGATCGAATGGGTCAGACAGTGTTGTAGCGAGGACGTGCCATTGACGGGTTTAGTAACTTATGGCTCAAGCCAAAATACTTCATGAAGAAATCAACTAAAAAACTCAATGCATGCTTTCAACAGGTTGGTTAATCAAATTTAAAAATCACCATGGTATAAGGCAATTAAAAATTTCAGGGGAAAAAGCTTCAACTGATACTGGAGCTGTTGAACTATTTGCAGATGAATTCATTTAACTCGCTAGTGAAAATTTATCTGTAGAACAAATTCACAACACTGATGAAATTGATCTTTTCTGGCAACATGTACCACAAAATACCTTGGCAACCTCTACGGAAAAGGCTCCAACTGGCGTCAAATATTCCAAAGTGAGACTAACAATTTTAGCGTGTGCTGCAAGAATACTGCAGGAACACGCAAGTGTAATTTTTTTGGTTATTGGAAAAAATACATGACCTTGAGCATTTAAAGAAGTAAAGATTTTCCCCATTATATACATTGTGCAAATAAAAGAGCATGGGCAACACAAGTGTTACTGAATGATTGGTTTGAAAATTAATTCATACCAGAGACTCGGCAACATTTGAAGTTGGTTGGTTGGTTTACCTGATGACGCAAAAATCGTCCTGATTTTAAACAACTGTACGGCTGATACTTCAGTTCAAAGTTGTACTTCCGTCATTCAGCCTATGGATATCTGAATAGTGCGCAGCTGAAATGCAAATATAAAATAGCATTTTTAAAGTCCACGTTAAATTTTTTGAATAACAACAAGACTATTCAGGAATTTTTGAAACATTTTAGCATAAAATCTGCTGTATGGAGCATCGCAAGATCATGTAGGATGTGTCTCCAGATACTTTTAAAAATGCTTAGCATAATTTATGGCCAGCTACCATATTTCATGAACAGGATAATGAAGATGATAGCCGGGAATTTGAAAGTTTTTTGGATATAACAAACCAAAGGTGAAATTTTCCAATTAATAGCTTTTGTAAAGAAATGTGAAGGAGTAATAAATGAAGATGATATAACAGAAGTTTTTCATTGAGACGACAATGCCCCAATCATCAGTCAGTTAACGAACGGCAAAATCTATAGTACGGCTCTAAATCCAGAAAATAGCACTACCAATAGAGAGGTTACTGAAAACGGAAAAATTTCGATTGACAGATTAGTCGGAATTTTTGACACATCAATTGAAGGGCTTGAACAAAGGAACTTTGTAACGGAACAAGAAATTATGGTCTATAGAATTAAAGAGAAAGTATTAGCACAAAAAATGAAGCAACTTAAACAACTTACATTGAAAGAAAGGCTTAATAAAATAAATAAATATTAAGATTTTTTTAGTAAATTTTGATACCCTTTAAATCGTAAATGATTCATTATTGCATAAATCATGATTTCATATTTTTAATTTTAGAATTTCTACATGCCATCTTAATAGATTTAAACTGATGATCTAATATCCGGAAAAATCCCAAATGCAGAATTGCTGAAGTCTTGTCGAGTCTGGATCTTGACTTTGTACTCTATAATATCTTTTGCTGTCTAACATTTGTTGGTGAATTGTGTAGTGGTAGCTCAAAAAACTTGCGAGTTCACAATCATTTTGGCATAGACTTATAAATTCATGTAAGTGGGTTATCATTGCTGCTGCTCTATCTGTTGTTACTGAAACTGATTAAAAAAGCGGCAGTTTCAAAATTAGTGCGAAAGATTTTAAAAATGCTCAACATGTCTACACATCTAGTCTTTTCTGTCAAAGAAACCATATCCAAAAATTCTTCTTTAGAAGTATAATCCTTAGCAATTGTATGAATAAAAATAAGCAATTGTGCAGTGTCTCTTCTATCTATCAATTCATCAAACTGAAGGGAAAAACAAGAATGTTTATTAATGTCATTGCATAATTGTTTTCTTCTATATTCACTCATTTTCTCAGTCCACATTACAGCATTTCAAGAGAAATATAGATCTTCAGTTGCAACAACAATTTCAGACTAGTTCTTAAAATCAATAAAAAATAAATCTGACATTCCAAAGAAGTTTCTTTTATAAATTCCCTGTCAGTGGAAAATGGTTTAATTTTTTTTGAAATATGGCTTACTTGAATAATGTAATAATATTAATAAAATAATTTGAATAATGTAATCAACAGCATTTTATTGAGCTGTTTCTGATATGAACGTTAAGATAAATTTTTTTCCTCGGGTCTCCAGTTTGGGGGTAATCTTTTTTGTATTCGTTATGTGAAATTAAAAAACTTAGAAATTATTAGTATTTGCCACAGCGTGAACTAGAGTATTTTCAAAATTAAGGATGTGGAGCAAAGAAAAAAGCCATACTACGGAACTTTGAAAATGGATAAACAATGGCAATGTAAAATGAAAAATTCTGAGCAACTTAAGATTTTTATTTTTTATATTCGTGATTTGTATATCCTTATTGTCTAACTAAATAAAGAACGTTTTATTCGTTTAAACTTTTACCAGAATGATTTTCGATATCTCTACCAAGTTTTATGTTCAGCATGATTTCATAAGTGAAATATATTGGCTTTTATGACCAAAATGCATTTTTCTCCCAATGTCTTACACAGTTATAAATGTAGGCTTTTGACATTCAAGCTGGTAACAAATAAGATGATAGTTTTTATAATTTTAGAGCAGAAATTTTCCCTATTGATTTGCCTTTTTTAATGCAAATTTTGTTTTTTATATGCTCAATCCGTAATTCCTAAGCATTAACAATTCAGGATTCACCCAAGCATTAACAATTCAGCATTCCCCAAACTTTCCAGATAGTTGAGCTTTTACTGTACTTGTTTGTTGAAGAGAATGAAGAACAGTTGTCTCGTGTACTTCCATTTTCCATTAGCAGCTATGTGAAGTCTTTGCCTACATATTCCAGTCAGACCTCAGTTGTTTTAGTGTTTTACCAAATTATATTAATACTTGCATAACGAAATATGTGATGCATTCTTAAATTTCTTCTTTGTGCTTCAGAAGATAAACTGTATATAATAAAATCAGCAGTTACAATTAATATATACCTGGCACCTATTGAAGTTATAGTTTGCATTGATTCACAGAGATCAGTATGCAATAAATCGAGGATTTTATAGGGTTAGAAATCTCTCTTTCTAGGAAATGGTTCTCTCCACAATTTGATTGCAATGAAATCCGTACAAGACAGTGCATTAGAGCATAGGGCAATAATCATATATTCAGTCATAGCTTCTTTATACATCCATATATTATTTGCTGGATTTGTTTTGCCAAATGTATCTACCAGTCATGGTATTCATTCTGCAGGGGTTTGTTTAGTACCAAAAGCCTGTTCACGTTCCTTAAGACCATGTAAACTTTCTTTGATGTAGCCAAACACTATTATTTTATTGTTCTTAATAGTATAACATTTAGCTCCTTTAAAATTCACTTTATATCAGTTTACTATTTTATGGATTATAAAATTTCTAGGAACTTACAGAATAAAAAGGACACCTTTGACCATAATCTGTAGTTCTTCATTTTGATGATTTTGGTACTTCACCAAGTATTTTTTTTCCCCTCTTAAAACACTAATTTCTGTTAGCTAATTTCTGTTCACTCAGGAGTGGATTTTATGTCAAAATTAGTGAACAGGCTTTTTCATTACACATGCAAATGGTGGCTCCAGAATCTGTACACCAGTAACCATGTAAATCGTTCACACTTGTAAAATAGTGAGGATTATGACTGTTTTTCACTTCATTAATGTCACCTGAAATCCTCCCTGCATCAACTTTTTGCTTTTGATTATGCTTAATTTTCCATTTGGCATATTTCCTACAGTCAGCCTTCATGTGTCCTAATTTCTTGCAAAAGAAGCAAGTAGATACATTATTTTTTAAAATTAAAATGCTAAGTGTGGAAGAAGAGTATGATTTTAGAGCTTTATTCTTGCTATGTGTACAAGATTGTTTAGTTTCGTTTTAACAATTATATTCTTCCATCAATTTATTAACTAATTCTGCCTCTGCAGTTAAATCTCTTTCTGGCCTAGTTTCGAAAAGTGTTATTAATGTAGCATAAATTTTAGGTAAGCTGCATAAAATAATGCAGTCAATGTTCTAAAATTTTGTCATCAGTGCTGGCATTTGATAACAATAGCTTCCATTTTCATAAGATGATTAATTACAGGGCCTTTATTTCTGTATGCAAATTATACAGTTTTTTCAAAAATCCAACTTTGCAAGATAGTGTTGACTTTTCATGGTACTATTTAAGTGTATTCCATTTCTTCTTTGCAGTCATGCACCCTTGAATATGCCCTAATTTAGAATAGAAGAGAAACACGCCAATGTGACAATCAAATTCTCTGAAACAACCTTTTATTTGGCGTACATTTACTAAAAACACTCAACTGATTTCGAGGGCAGCTACAGGTCCCTCCTCATCAGGAGAACAAAATATCTAGAAACGGAAAAGCAACCTCAGTAACGGTTTTTTTTATACACTCGGGTAGAACCACGTGCGAGGAGGCAACGCCATCTATCCGCAAACATAATAATCAAGAATTATGTTAATAGAATTTTAAAAGCGCTAGGAAGGACTGGATTAGACTTAAAATCATTCACTAAACATGCTAAATCTTTCTGAATATGAAAAGCCTCAAGAAAATCCAATTCACCAATGGAAAAAGCTTTTTGGATAATTTTTGCAGATCCAGAGTCAAAATTATGATTAAATTTCCAACTATGATACGCTATTGAAGACGTGCTAATTTCGCCCTTTTGGACATAATATTCATGTTTCTTGATACGAAACTTTAACGCTCTTTTTGTTTGGCCAATATATCTCAAGCCACACTGACATCATATACTATAAATTCCCCAAGCCACACTGACATGATATACTATTCCCAAGTCCTTTTAGAGTCGAACCGTGAATTTTATTGATAGAGGAGCAACTGATCTGAAAATTGAATTTGTGGAGAATCCACAAATTCAGCTCAAACAGTGTTTATCCATTTGCACATATGTCATACTTTTCATGATGCCAGATCTTGTAATTTTCAAAATACTCTGCTGCAGTTGTCAGAAACTTGTGGCCTCTGTAGCAGTTTTGTGTGGCCCACAAAAATACTTTAATTATGTATTTGTTGTAAATACGGTGCTTATTGTTTTCAAGACCTAAAGATATGGATTGAGCTTATATGCATAACTACTACTCCGAAAAGTAAGTAAATAAAATAAAGATAGACTGAATAGGTTAGGGTTGTCTTTGTATGTCAGCTATATGACTACGGTAACATCTGAGAATTTCCCATATCGGTACAAACTGTAAATTTAGTTTTCCAGCCTACAGCTGGCGCGTCAGAATTGTGAAACTTCTGATTTTCTATCTAAGGTTAAAAGTAAGTTATATTGTGGTTAATTAACCATACTGAAATTACCTGAAATAAATATCAGTTTAAAATATATTTAGCTGGTAATATATTTGAATTACAAATAACCAATTGAAATTTCTTGCAGGAGGAAACATTTAAATTTCTGCTAGAAAAAAAATATAAATTTGCATTTTTCCTTTGTGTTGTTATTTTGTTAAAAATGTTTTCAAAAAAATTTTTTTCTGTCCTGTCAGCTGTTTTCAGATTGAGAATCCAGCCTGCGTGCAATATAAATTGGAAACCACTGCCCTACTATATGCTGTTCCGTTGAAAACAAGTCCCAAATTTTTATCAGTTTTTCAAAATGCACTTGAAATACAGATAACTAGCAGTTGACTTACATTGTTTTTTACAAAAATTGTTGTTTTTTACAAAAATTGATTTGACTTAAGAATTGATCGAGTTTGCATAAAGATAAAGCATTATGACATGCTTACCCATTATTGAAATTGCAGTGTTGGGTGAGAGCTTTTGTTTGACTTGAATCGTAGTCCAGTTTGTGTTTTGTAGTGGAATTACAAATTTTTTCTCTTAATTTTGTGTTAAAAAATGTTTCGAAAATTAGAATAAATGGCAGACACGTTAATGATATGTATGAAAGCTAACATACTATATGAATATGAAAAAATACCATAAAGTAAACAAAGGCTCTTACAGTCAGATATGTTACACAGGATGAATAGTTTGAGTTCTAATTGTAAGGAAATGTAATATATAGAAAATTGCTGCTGTTTTTAGCTACTGAAATTTATTAAATACTCTGCTGAATGGATTTAATAATTTAAAATAACCTAATTTTGGAACAGCTTGTCAGATATTTAGTAATTCAGTGACAAAAACACACATTTTTAGAGATGAAATTCTATTTTCCTTAGAACGATGAACTTTGAAGTAAGGGTAGTAATGATAAAGGATGACAAAAGTTTGCTAAAAATTTCATGCTGAGGCTTGTTTAGCAGTTTATTTTTTTATGAATTTCATAAAACGTCACAGTCATCTTATATGAAGCCATGAAAGAAGTTAGTTTTCATTTTAAAAGCTCTGAGAGAAGTCAAAATACAGTACCCTAAAATATGTAATCGTGGGAAGGGTACACCATCAGAATGCATCCATCTGGCAAACAAGAGCGCAACCCTAAGGGAGATTTATATCAATGTCATTTTGCCAAAGATCATATATGGTGTGGGAGCATGGGGTGTCCGAGCAGGGAAGCTAGTTCGACTGAGATCGAAATTGGACTCTTTGCAGAGAGGTTGGTTATTGGCTATTACTAGAGCTTTTAGAACAGTATCGACGGAGGTTCTGTGTTTTAGCCGGCGTACCCCCTCTATCTATTCAATACCGATTTTATTATGATAAATTTCTACTCAGAAACAAATTAAATGAGTCTATGACATATAATGACACTGTCATATGTGCTGAAAACATTACATATTTTAATTCTGAAAATATTTCGCCGATAGAAGCTCGGAGAATTAACTATGATTGTAACAAATTGGGACCACAAGAGATTGAAATCTATACTGATGGCTCTGGTTTCGAGAAGGGCGTCGGTGCAGCATTTGTTGTCTACTTTTATGGACTGGAAATACATTCGCAGAAATTTAAAATGAAAGAGAAAAACTCAGTATATCAGGCTGAAATTATTGCTGTAAAAGAGGCCCTGAATTGGATTGTAAAAGGACTTGCTAACAGACATTGTATTCACATATATTCAGACGCACTTTCAGTCTTAGCGGCGCTCTCCCGGCCAGAGCCAAAAAACGAATTATTGGAAAATATTAAAGATCTTTATTACAAAGCTTATGAAAAACATTCAGTATATCTACATTGGATCAAAGCACACATTGGGCATTGCGGTAATGAGAGGGCGGATGCACTGGCTAAGGAGGCCGCCCTGGGGGATGGAATGGAATACTTATGCGTTAAACCATCAAGAAGAAAGTTGATTGCTACTATGAATGATTATTACCATAAACTATGGAAACAAGAGTGGGAAACTTCCACAAGAAGAAATTACTACCTGAAAGATATAGAAGTTTCAACTAAGATGAGGGTTTATAAAGATACAGACGTTAACCAGATCATTACTAATCATGGGAGGTTCCCCTCTTATTTAAGCAGATTCCACCTCCAGGGCAACGATAAATGCCTCATTTGTGATCAAGTTGGAACCGCAGAACACTTCGTCGAGTTCTGTGCACTTACTCAGGGGGTGAGGATGAAATATGGAATTACAAGTACTAATGAACTTAGAATTAAAAACTCTAAATTTAAACAGTTTGCCAAAGATATATTGAGTATCATCAACAGCAATAAATCAATTATTGGAATTGAGAGTTGATAGGGTATTGAATGGAAATTACTAGGAATTAAGGATGGTTATGAACATTTTAGTTTTATTATATTAACTTAAAAGTGATAATATTTTTGGAGTTTTAAGAGCTTTTATGTAATATAGAGGATACTATTATGGAAGTATTTTATTAAAAAATTCTAATGAATTTGAGTTTTGTAATTGCTTTGTATTATTTTGTAATCTTATTGTAAATTGTTGTTCCTCATGGATTTGAGAATTTAGTGCTCAGAATAACTCCCTAAAACCTTATAAATTTTAGTGAGGAGAGAAATATTTTGTAAACTCATGTAAATGTTTATAAAGAGTAAATGAATATTGTATGATATTGGACGCTGTATGTGATATATTATACCAATTGTATTTATTTGCGGTATATTTTGTACTATATAATGAGATTTTGCTATGAAACCAATGGCTGTATGTGATCCATTATACTAATTGTGTAAATTATGTTATACTTTGCATTATATGATGAAATACTTGCTGTTGTAAAACATAAGATATTGTACAATGTACCTGTGACATGCTCTTACTGTAATTACACAGTTGTGACTTAATTGATTAGGGACTGCTTAAAATACTACTAAATTTGGATTTAATAATTATTGGCAATCTAATCAAAATGATTAATAGAGACATAAAACACTTAATGGAATTAAGTTCTTCTTTCCACTTCTTCACATTTTAAGGTATTTTATCTAGAAATTGATATATTTAAATTAGTCTTTAAAATGTAAATTAAAGAGTTTAATAGAGACAGGATACTCTTTAACTGAATTTTAAAAGTTTAATATTTTAATTTGTTTGACTTTTAACATGGATAGAGAACACAGATTTTAAAATATTTTGGAATAGGGATATATCACCAGTGTTTTTGTTTTTGTTTGTGTTAGATGGGCCTGTCCTCTTTTAGCCATAAGGCCGTTTATTCGGCTAGGGGGGCTGAGGGCTTCGCCCTTTACATTACATTACATTACCATCAGAATGAATTGCTATTTTATTTCTCGTCAGAAGCCTGTCTTTTACAACGCTTTTGAATTGAATTAAAAATAATTATATTGGTTATAGTAAAACATGGGAAGGCATTCATTTTTGAAAATTACATGCTCTTTGAACTTTTGCACTTTTTGTTATGAGTATGTTTTGAATATTCAAGCAAAAACATCTAGGATTTGAGCATTTTAATCATAAATGCAGTGTTATGGGTCCAAACTGACAAAATATGATGCACAAGTTTTTTGCAAAGTTTTACAAAGACACTGTGTGTGGCAGTTTGTCACATTCAGTGCTTCTAAGCATCATAAGGAAATCTGTACCCCATAATGAATGAGTACTGAAGTAGTCTTAAGGATAGTTACAAATATTGAGAAAAATGCATATATATGAAGTCTACCTGAAAATAAGATGATTTGTATCATGGCTTATCAATTTTGTTTAATATATCCAGTTCCAGTCTACTATAATTTAATATATGAAAATAAATTATTAATATGTATGCAGGAATTTAAATGTTTTCATTGGGTGATATGTGCTCATGCTGACAGCCATATTTTCGGAAAACTCTGGTCTCTGAGGTGGCCTAAGTTCAAAGATTTCTATTAAGATTTAACAACCTTAATTTTATTTGAATGTGGAGAATTTAATATTTGTCTATAATGATCAAATGATTATCGCTTTTCAAAAATTTTATATTGTGTGAAATATTTTTGTAAATTGCTGGATTATATTTTTTAGATGGGTTTGTGAAGATTTCCCTGAAATTAAACTTGCAATGGAAAACTATGTGCTTCATGACTATGACACAAAAAGGTAAGGTTGCTGCTGTCCATTTAATCAGTAAATGTGTAATGTCAGATGATCTGTCTTTTAAAATGAATGGTATTGTTCTGTTATCAGGACCAAATTTAGAAATGTATGTATGGATGTATGTGTTCATGTATACTTATGTATGTGTATGTACACAATGCACATGCATACAAATTTACAGGCATACATATGTACATTTCTGAATCTGATCCCAATAATAGAAGAGTACCAAATGAATTTCAAATAGAATATTTTGCATATTCTTCAAAAAATAAATGTTGCTTGCTATAGATTCTTAGAAATCTCAAGTAAGTATGGCAAATAAACAGGAAGACCTTGAAAATTTATTGAGATAAATAATGATGTGATAAACAGCTATAAGTACCCAAAGAAGAATGCAAGAAGTACACAAAAAACTTTCTTTAATATGCAGGGTAGGTCACTGATTGCCAAAATCACTTGTAAGACAAATTAGTAATCACTAGGCAGAAGTTTGACTAGGCTCACAATTCTGAATGAATTAACTGTAATAACTGAATGCAGGTGGGGATGCAGCTTCATATTTATAGCTTTCTTTAACACTCTTAGCGGCTTGGGATTTTGGATCTGTCATGAAGGCCTGCATTTAAATATTTGTATAATTACTTATTTTGCTCTTTATTTTGGTAAATTTACATTCATTAAGATGACATTTACATTGTTATAGAAAGTAAGAAAGCAAAGTGTCTTAAATTGTAAGCTAATCTGTGCCAAGTGACAAAAATCTCATAATCAAATAAAGCCAGCCATGTCGCTGAGAGGGTTAGCCCTTTCTGGCACACTACCTTTTAAGTTGGAATTTTGACTAAAAATTGGTAGGCAGTCTAATCAGGCTTAGAGAAGTACACAGATAAAATTTTGTAAAGATACCACTTATCGTTTTAATTCTGTGGGTGTGTCTGAAGTGGGCTCATTGAGTGAATGGTGCTTCGAAAAGTGCTGAAGCGCGCATTCCTGGGAAGCGTGTAGTAGAGTAAAAGATTTTGCCTACAATTAAAAAACACTAGATTCTGAATACCGTAGCAGATTTAGCATCACCCAGGGTGTGCCATGGGGAGGCCTACTACTCTACACCCCCCCAAAAAAGCTCTTCTTGGTTATATGATGATTATATGCATATGAATGAAAAAAAAGTAACTTGGATATATGATATGTACGTTATTCACATTTCATATTTACACTTTCGTCCGTTTTTTTCATGGTGGTACTTTTCGAAAAAAATGACACCTCCTTTAAAAAAGCACAACCCAACATTGCATGTTTTGCACATGTACTGGGATCTGTATCAAATTTATGATCTACAGGCAATTTGTGTAGCACTTTCAGTTCTTCAAAAATGGTCAGCCTTCTCCAATCCATTCACAAAATAATTAAAAATCAGAAAAAATAAACTAATATTATATCTACAATAGGAAAATATAAACTTTAAACTATAAAATTAAATAAATGTTTGCAACTCAAAACTATCAAAACGTAGCGCTAACAAAACTTCTTGAACAAAAAGCAAAAGGGGGGGGAAACTGCTCTAGTGAAAAACCAAACAGCTAACTGATAAAATTACCTCTGACATTCAGAAAAGCACACCAGTTTCTTAATTGATAACCAAACCTCCCCTCAAAAAAAAAAAAAAAAAAAAAAAAACTGAAAGGTTTTAGATTTTAATTATGTCCAAAGGGGCGTTTATTTAACATTTTGTGTGTTACATTTATTTATTAAATACCGTGTTCTTTGCACTTAAACCATAAAATTCAGTTCAACAGCAATATCGCAAAATAATTTTAATTTGAGCATATCTTAAAAATTTCGGTACGCACTCTCACGCGCTGGAGATAAAAATGTTTTTCCGTAGAACGTTGGTATTGCTGGCTTTGAAATCTTTGAGTTTGCTAATGAAAAATTCGTTAAAGTTTTAGAGAATATTGTTATGAATTTCACATTTATTTGGCTATTTATTTAGAATTGTAATTAAAATTCCTTTTTATTTTCCCATGCAACGCAGACAATTTTTGAGGAGAAAGCTACATCAAAAAATAAATAAATAAATAAAATAAGCAGTAAATTGAAAAGTGAAACGACGCAAAATGTCAAAACGAAAGTAATAGTCCTTCGGGATTCAAATCCCTTTGGACTAAAAAGCAGGAAATGCAACACAAATGTGGATCCACGTTTCTATTGTGAATGAGCTCACCGGAGAGCTGCAGTGAAACAAAGATACAGTTGTTGGTCTGGTCCTAGTGTTTCAGTGATTCCACGCTGGGCACACCAGATGTTTGCCATTCGATTTTAGGCAAGATTTCATATCCTAAAAAAAAGATCTGGAAAAGATTTGTTTGAAAAATGAGAGTTTGTAAAAACTAAACATGGCTAATATATATGGACTGGTTTGTGTTGTGCTGCTATATAAAATAAATAAAAAAGTTTCACAGTAACCTATAAATCCTTTTTCATTCAATTTTTCTGTGTGTATAGAGGAAAGTTTTTAGATGTGCCACAGAGGGTTAAGGAGAAAGGTGCACACATTTGGAACCTTTCCAGAAGAACTGTTTCTTTTCTGAAAACTTCCAGTACACCGCTTGTGGTCTGTCTGTACAATTAAAATGTTAATGCATTCAAAATTGATGGGTCTGCAATATAATACATGAAATGAATGTACAAACGCAATAAGTAACCACAAATTTAAGATTAAATCTATGTTCATATGATCCTTAATTGTCTCTGTGTTTCTGGGTCTTAAATGCCCTTATTTTTTGCCAAAATTTCAGCAGAATGTCAAATTGCTCTCAAAATCAGTAGTGTTTTATTTAAAATCTATGCCTATTTAAGGTTGTTTTTTTCTTTAATTTTCAGCTGTTCATGAGGGGGTTAAAAAAGGTTTGCCACTGGGACTGTTAATTGCTTGAAAATATTTGTAACCGCATGCTATTTAATATTTACATATTTTTCCCACAAGATTTTTATAGAAAAATTAATTATTTAATTCTAATGGCAGACAGATTTAATGGATTTAAATTGCAGTAAAGCATGTGAGTGCATTCTGCATAAGTGGAAGAAGGTGTATGTGCTTTATTCTCATCTGTTTTCATTATTTCTGTCATGCCTAGTAAATTTCCAGATGAGGAATTTATGGTTACTTTTCTGTAATACTGATGTGATATGTATTGGTAGTAGAGCCTCGACTTGATATTGGGTCGATTCTGTGCAAGTGTTGCTTCTGTGTAGTTTCACGCACGTGCCTGTATGGATCCTACACAGTGTTGGTTCTGTATTGGTACAGACTCGTATGTTAATGTCACTAAATGTGCTTTGTGTATCTTAATTTTTTTGTTACATTAATGGAATATTAATAAAAACAATCAGCCATATCTTTCAAATTCTGTTAATGGCTGTTAAAAAATCATTAACTGTAATTCTTGGCTTTCATTGCATTTCAGTAAAACTTCTTCCTCTTTAAGTGGAAGTATAAATTTTGATGGAAAAGTTACAGAAGATATTAAATTTAAGACTAAAATAAATCTTAAAAATTGAAAGATTTGGTTAAAACATTTATAATAATACATAAATCAGGGTTGCCACGTACCTAGAAAACCGGAAAAAGTCAGGGAATTCGAAAGTTGACCAAAAAAGTCAAGGAAAAGTCAGGGAATTCAAATATTTTAGTCTAAATCTGGAAAAGTCAGGGAATTTCATACAGCGATCCCCCAAAAAAGTGAGTTTTGCGCCAACGTTGGAAGCCGATAACTTTTTTGGCGCGCGTTAGCGTCATTCGGGCAGCTGGCATAGAGCTAATTCTTGCAGCTCCGAACAGATTGTCTTCAGTAACTTTGGTTCCCAGTAACTTCGAGAATCGAAATACTCGCATGAGCATGTGCAGTGCATGTTGAACTAAAAGAAAATACGTATTCTTGTATCAAACAAAATCGGTTTAATCCTAGTATAGCGGTATCATGGAGGTTAGAATAGCCTCCGTGTACGGTACGTACGGGATTTGGCGACATTTTGATGAGCAGCAAACGAGCCATTTCGGTGTTGGCGGCAATTTTCAAAATCGTGCCAAGACCGTAGCGTATAGCAGGATTTTACCGCAAAATCTTTTAAATACTTTTTTTTTTTTAAAGAAATGTCTTATTTGTCATTTTGCACTAAAATAAAGAATAATAATCAGTCATCTAGGCTAACCATTTAATATAATTATATTCGCCAAAATATCGTTGATTATTGTAATTCAGTTTTTTAATTATTTTAATGTTATTCATATAATTTAATGTTGCTTCTTCCCCTTCAGTTTATTTATTATTAGTAAATAATACTTTCAAATTTCAGGAAATTTTCTCTGGCATAATCCTGAAACTAATTCTAGCAGTATGATGACATAACATCACGAAATTCAATGCACATATTTTTTGCTTTTGCATTCAGCTAAATAAATATAAAATACCTAAATTTATTTAAAAATATCATTAAATAGATTTCTTTCTTTCGTTTAGCTGCAAAATCTCAGGGGAAAAAAAAACCTTTTTTATTTACATTGAGCAGATTCTGATCACAATTCTTCAGTGGAGAAAACAACTCCTGTTATAGTTATAATAGTAAGCTTTGAGGATAATATATAAGTCATATCTAATTGGCAAATTTTTGTGTTTGTAAGTGGTACCATAATTAATTTACCTCTTAGCACAGCCAAAGTGCATTATGCAGATAGACTGGAATTTTCTTAAAACACACCTGGAAAAGTCAGGGAATTTCATTCTCCTGTTTGAGTCGCAACCCTGATAAATGTAGTGCACTAATATTCATTTTGATTGAAATAAAAATATCCACTTAGTACTCAGTCATACAGAAAGTTTGTAGTTTATGATAAATGCAAATAAAGCAGTACAGAAATGTGATAAAATTTCATTGCATCACATAAACGTCAGTTAGTTTTATAATGGTTTGCCATCTGTGTAGTAGTTGGAAGATTCCATTTTTAAAAAAGTCATTTGCTTTATTCATAAAGAAGTTATAAATATGCTGTTTGACAGTCTCCTAAGCAGGGGCATAGCAAGAGGAGGCCAAGGGGGAATATCTGTTCCCAGGGCAGCATCCAGAGTCTGTTGAACTGATGTTACGAATTGCTAGAATGAAATATTTTTCATTTTTAGCAAACAAGAGTGGCACGAAATCTTAGTTGTCCCCGGGTGCTGAAAACCCTAGCTGCAACTTTGCTCCAAAGAAGTGAATTTCAGGCCATACAGAGAATTTTGAACTGACCCAAAGAGATGAAGTAGTAACTATGGGGGGTGTCATAAAACCTCTCAGCCATACTCAGTAAGCCTTTGCCTGACACATTCATTTAAATGTAGGCCTGAGTATTGTCATGATGGAAGACAGTTGGTGATTCCTGAGAATTTTGCTTTTAAAACTGCCGTTTTGGAAACTCCCATTTTGGAACGGTATTTTTCCAAATTTGTTGTCTGATTTATGGGCAACAATTCATAGAAGTTTTCCTTTTTTGGGATGTAGCATCTCCACTCTTTGTTACTAAAGGAGGTTTTTTTTCCTTTTAGTATCCCAATTTTTTTTCTGTAGCATTATTGTATAGTTTGCAGTAATGAGCTGTTTATTTCCGTAATGAGCCTTCTTATTTGCAGTAATTAGCCGTTTTAATAAAAAAATTCTATTATTTAATTCTATTGTATGAAAAAAAGAAGTGATTTTTAATGTAAACATTAAACATCAAAAAGTGGTTTTTAAATATTTGACTATATTCATTTCATTTTATGAGTTTACATTTTCATAATTAATACAGATTTATCATATGTTAAGAAATGAGATTAAATGTATACTACCTGTGAAATATTATGCTTAGAATGTATTTTGAAGGCCTATTTATGCATCTGTAAGCACAGTGAGCTCCTATACTGAATATTCTTGAGTGCACGGTATCAATATTCAGTTCCTTTGCTTTGTTAATTCTCAGTGTCAGAGAGAAATCTTTCCATGAGAGAATTAATCAAGAACACAACATTTCTGCACTTATTAACTATGATACTGAGAGCAAAACTAGCAAATATTGTAATATGTTCCAGTAAGCCATTCTTTCGTTGTGAATGAGACTTGCGGACATTAGGAACTGAGCATGAACCTTGAATTTCTGGGAAGAAAATATTTGCATTTGAAACATTTAACAATCTGGAATCAATAAAAGACATTAAATAACCATTTGTGATAGGACCTTCTACGACGGAATTTTGCTCATTTAAAATATAGGTTACACGTCATTGTAAGGACTTAATACCCATTATTCTTCAGGTGATCATGTGCTGTGCATTTTGAAATATTTAGTCTGTCTGATAGTTCCTGAGATGTATAATGTGGAATTTCAGTGGTAACTTCTTTTAATAGGTCCTTGTTTATGGAGGATGGTCATCCAAAATGGGCATCATCTTCAAGGCTGAAATTTCTGTTCTAAAAATTTGAACTTTAAACTGCCTTTGAACTGCATCATCAAAATCAATACTTTGTTCTTATATGCTGCAAGTTATATGAGTAGTTTGACTAGCATTTTTTTTTTTTTTCTTTTTTAAAGTAAAAATGCATAGTATGCTGTGAAACTGAATTTTTGGGTTCTCCATGTAACAAAATTTATGCCACAACATGTTACAATTACACAATGCAAGCAGAAATAACTGCATTTAAACATCTGCTTCAGTCAAGGTCACTCCTTATCAGCAGTAACAAATTAATTAGAAAAAAAGACATTTCGAGGTGACCCAAAACTTGTATCATTTTTGTATTGGAATTGTTGGTTAAAGTATTTGAAAATAAATTGCAAGACATCAAATGCTTACTACTTCAGACTGCTTAAAATTACTACTTGCATTGTAAGTAATTTTGTGGTCTGCAGTATTTATTTTTGTGGAAGAGAATTTTGGTTTATTATGCATTCTGTGTGTTAGATTTAGCTCTTTATGGTTACCTTAGTACCTATGGTTATTCATCTCTTAGAATAAAATTTATGTCTCCTGTGTAAGAACTAGTATTCCTCTCAAACTTGGAAAAAGAGTTCCTGTTTATTCGGCCTAGTTATCTGAGGAGGTCTCTGTGAAAGCAGAGCATGTAACAGTATTATGTATATTCATGTTGCAACTGCAAATTTTTAAATTAAACTACATATTAATTTAGAAGTCAAACAACAAAAGTCAGCATTATATATGCAAATTTTCGAGGATTAGTTTCAATGGTTTTCCCCAACCATCCACCTCAGCTGTCAAAGTGCAAATGAACAAGATAAGATATAGTGATAAGAGTGGCTGCACAGGAGTTAAGCTACTGACGCCATTTATTGATGAAACAAGAAAACTAAAACATAATTTCCTTAAATGCTGAAGGTAAAGATGGATTGGAATTAGGGTCATTAACTGGAACAGAAAGATTTTTTTTATGTGAAACACAAACATGAGGCGTATGTTAAGAAAAAGGAAACACAGAAGTTCTCTGATGCCCAGCATTGTTGTTCCAAAATCACACTGTCAATTTTTCTGTAGCCAAAATTATTCAAAAAACATCATGCATTGGTGAATTAGATTTTCTAGAGGCGTTTCACATTTAAAAAAAAACTTTCTGTTGTAGTTAATGATCCTAGTTCCAATTCATCTTTACCATCAGCCTTTAAGGAAGTTATGGTTTAGTTTTCTTGTTTCATCAATAGATGGGGCCAGTAGCTTAACTCCTGTGCAACCATTCTTATCTTATCACTATATCATATCTCCTTCGTTTGCACTTTGATAGCTAAGGGTGATGGTTTGGTAAAACCATCGGAACTAGTTCTGTGAAAATTTGCAAACATAACACTGATTTTTGTTGTTTGTCTTCTAAATTGGTATTTGTTCAGCATGTTATTTTACCTTAATTAAACATCATAGTCAATTTTTATCATTCTGATGTGTCTTCTTGTATTTTATATTGAGTATAAGCTTTTATTAAATAAAAGTGTAGAGGCCATTGGATCATGTAAAAAGTCAGATCTCGTAACTTTTGCAAAATTGATTTTTAAATTTAAAGATGCCAAAACATTAATATTTATATCATATGAAGCATTTTTGTGTTTCAAATATTTGTCTATAACCAACAGCTATGAAAAATGAAGGCCATGGATTGTGTGTATGTGTTCATATGTTTGTAGTATATATGTGAGAAGAGCAGTGTATTATATTATTAATTTTAGTATTCCATCAATAAAAATAAAGTTATGTTTTAATGGTACTTTCTGGTTATCAATGTCTCTCTTCCCAAGAGTCGCCAACCACTGGTGACTAATTTTGCATTCATGCTAAGATATGAAAGACAACAGCTATTTTCACAAAAGGCGATGAACTAAGAATTGCATAAAACAGTAACCATTTAACAAATTAGACACGAAAGAAACATCTGCGATAAAGCACATAGCCTTTTTTGTGTGCTGTTCTTCCCATGTCCACAGCAGTCAGTTATCTCTTAAAAAAAAACAAGTCAAGAGATTTGTACAAATTGCCATTGCACAAACTGTTGTTTTCCCATGTACACAGCTATCTGTTTTTGTTTGAAAAATTGGGGAAGGGTACAAATAGAGTATCAGTGCACAAATTGTTATAAAATTTGATTGTTTATGAAGTGCAACTGATACACTGCAAATTTTTGCATCTTCTACTGTTGGACAAAATTGAATATTTCTGAGGAAATGTAACACTTTTTTTCATCGGCTGACAAACTCTACAGTCCCATTATGATACTTTACAAAGAAAATATGCATTCGATGCATCAAAAATAAATAATATGACTGGGTGTCCCTCTGCTGTACATGTGCGCATAAATGGGTTGCTTCATAAATAATTTTCTGCCAGTGTCATGAGTTGCCTATTTTGGTGACACTGTGTATATAGTTCTTTGTGAATACTTTCAGTGAGGTGTTATGAGGTTTCTTGTGCATTCCATTCAAGGATGCACAAGGCCTGCTGATATGTTACTCCCCATTTCAGGCAGTGGTTGTGGGCTAGCAAATGCTCAGTGCACCACACAGGGCATGGAATGAAGAGATGTAGATATCCCAGTGTCGTTGCCCCTACTCAAGAGGGCCAAAGTCACCTGATATTGGGGTATAAACTGGCCCTTTTAGCATTTGTCACCTCTTTTAGCACCAAGAACTGGGTCCACGAATTTTATATCCCTGCTGGCAAGGCTACCTTAGTACAAATCCTTGCCAGCACATTACTCAACCCCTGGGAGGTGTAATGGCACGCCACACATTGAGTTGATCAACGTTAAGTGAATTTTGTGTACTGTGTGTGCTCAATGGTATACCTTTGGCGTAGGCTTCTGATATGGGCCCACAGGACACCCAGCGGGTACAATAGTATTGCAGAACAATACCTGTAAAAGTCACTGACAGAGTTCTGGTGCTCCGTTAACTTTTTCCTGCTTCTGACTAAGCAACCCTAGACAAGCTTATTCATGAAGTCCGTTGAAGTCAAGTGATGATTTTGGTTACAGTGTTGTGGAAATTTCTTTGTTCATTATTTAATTCGATAGCAATTATATTTGCTTATTTTTCTAGTGTACGTTTAATTTTAATTTGGGCTAGTTTGTCAATAAACAGTACATTTAATATTTGTTAACATATGGTATGTGTAATAATTATTTTGACTTAATTTGTTAAAATGTTATAATTCAATACTGTAAACATAATTTTCTTACTTAGTTTGTCAACTCTGTGGGCTTTATTATTTTATTTCAAAGAATTAAATAAGCAGCATTAAGGAATTGTAAAATTCTTCGATCGCTTGCTCCATGTTTCTGTTTATATACAACTGCAACGTTGGTAAATAATGGATTGTTTTAGAACTATAATCGATAAACTTTCAACTAATACATCCTGTAGTGTCTCTTAGTTTATAATCTTTTTTGAATGAAAATCCACACTGTTCTGAAGGAATGTGCAGTTTCGTAAGTATTGCATTTTAAAATTTGTATGTAAACACTGTTTCACACGATTTAGTAACAATTCAATAGTTATTTGCATATTTTCCCTGTATGTTATTTAAGATTAATTTTTTCATCGCAATATTCAGTAATTATTTTTGGTAGAAGTAGAAATATACATATTTTTTATGACATTGGGTACATAAACAATGCATTTTTGATTTTGGGAAGGGTTATATTATTATTAATGGTAATATAAATGAATTTGATTTTGGGAAGGGTTATATTATTATTAATGGTAATATAAATGAATAAATAATGGAAAATCTTTGAATTTGCACCTCAGGTAGAAGGTATTTTACCATTTCTTTGAATTTATAAACTTTCTAGAATGTTCCAGGCATTTAAAATAAATATGCACCTTAATACTTGACATATAATTCAAGTGTGGCTGTATTCTTATTTCCTAAGTTCTATAAATCTGCACAAATGCATATTTTATTCTGTGGTTTAACTGGCTTTTATAAGTTAAGAAATAAAGATAATAGTATGTTCTTTTTTTTAATATTTCAGAATTATGAACAAATGTTTTATGTTAATAACAAACTGATCACATTTTTAATTCGGGGGGGGGGGGGAAAATGGGGGGGGGGGGGATTCTTCAAGACACAAATGTTTATGCAATTCCTGGTTATGCAAAACTTTTAAGTAATTAGACTTTGTGATTTACTCATTGCCAAAATAAGGTCTTTATCCTTGTACATGTTGTCTACAACATGCATGTAAAGTTGTAATATTTGTTAATTTATCAAATTGACCAAATTTTATTATTATTATTATTATTATTAACCATATTATGAATGCGGTTTCTTTTTCAAGAAATGATGTTTCAGTTGTTTTCACAATAACTTCTGTATTAGAAAAAATTCTGCTGATGAAGTGTTAGACACAGAAATGTTATTAAAATAGTGTATAAGAATACTGTTGATTTTTCGGAGACAAAGTTTCAATATAACTGATCGTAGCTGTAATAGCTGTATAACTGGTTGTAGCTTAAATGTCAAACAGAGGAAGGAATGCAATTTGAAATGTCATATTAAATGTTTGATTGTAAATGAAATGTATGATTATCATATATAAGTTAATGTTTAATAAAAGAAGGAAAATATTAGATTTCATTTTACCGAAATGGCTCAGTAAAATGTTTTGTAGGTGTATTCTTTATGTGTGAGAAAAAACAGACTTGGGTATTTTCATTTTTATGCAGCCTTTATATCGAAGTATACATGTGGCCCTTGATACATTGTGTTTTGGTGACAATAAGCTTAATTTTTTCATTTTTTACCTGATTGCATAATATCATATCACTTGCAGCAGGTGTAAATGTGAAAAAACATGCTTAGATTCAACAGTGTGTTAATTCTTTTGGATATATGATGTCTCTCATCCGTTAAAGCAGACTGTAAATATAAAGTATATATAATGTGAACATGAGTCCCCCATTGGATAATACATAATGTCACAGTTTCTGATATTAGAAGCAATAGAAAATAATAATTAAAAGCAGACATTGTGTGGAGAGTAAAAAGCATAATGCTCTACCATACAGACATATTAACAATTATTTATCACTTTACATAAATGCTGTGGTCATACATAATGGTTTATGAATCCTATTCTGTATAATAATATGTGCACTTCGCATGATTAGGTATTACCAAATAAATTAGTTTTTAAATTCTTCATTCAGATGTCAAAAAATGAGAAAAAAATATGAATATTTACTGTAGAACAGGATTTTTTTTAATGTGGGCTAAATAATAAACAAAATCCAAAATATAATATTCATATTCCTTACATTGAAGTCTGCTTCACGCTATTATATATCATTAGTTTAACTTAAAAATGCAGAAATTTGTGGTCTTCATCTTGCAAAACACATGACTAACATTTAATAGAATAGGAGAATTTCATATAATGACCTCTAGCTGAACTGGAGTCTATATTAAATTTATAATTAAACTTATTTTAAATTCAATGGAATTTTAGGGGTACATACTGTTTGAAATGATACAAATTTGTGGATAAAAAACTATGTAAAATGTCTTTCCCCCTCTCTTTTTACTGATTTTGGATCACAGATTTCAACCTATAACTTCATAAATATGGTTTTATGAAATTAAAGATTTTAAGGTTTAAAGATAGTTTTTTTAACAGGCAGATCAGATTATTTCCTCTAATGAACGTATTACTCAAAATTTTTTTAGTATATATACACTCACGTTTGTGAAAATTGCAACACCATGAAGGACTTACGCGAGTGAGCTGAAATTTTCAGGAAATGCAAAGTAGCGCATGATATGCAAATGATTAGAATTGCAAATCCGTAGCGCATGCGTATGCTGAGCAGCGCCCTCTGAACGGCTGATGGATCCGAATAAATAGACGGCTGTAGCGAGGCGTGTATGGTTATCGGTGGTTATCTGCTAGTGGTAAACGTTAACTCAATCTGTACTTATGCCTCGTCGACGAAAGAGAGCGAGATTTGAACAACTTACAGAGTTTGAACGAGGGAGAATCATCGGCCTTCGTGAAGCTGGATTGTCGTATCGTGCAGTAGCCTCTCGTGTGCAGCGTAACAGCAGCACAGTGATGCGCGTTTGGAAGCAGTGGACGGACGAGTGTCGGACAACTCGGAAATCCGGGAGTGGACCCCGAAATGTGACGTCAGCTCGCGATGATAGACACCTGGTCCGCATGGCGCGGACGGACCGTACAGCTTCCTCTAGACAATTGGCAGCACTGTGGTCAATAGCTACAGGTGTTTCATTGTGTGCTTCATCAATTCGTAGACGTCTGCTGCAGTGTGGACTGCGCGCACGGACTCCTTTATACAGGATCCCCCTAACGCACGACCATCGCCGCCTGCGGCTACAATGGGCCAATCAGCATAGAGACTGGCGTGCTGATTGGCAGCATGTCGTGTTTTCTGACGAATCCCGCTTTAATTTGTGGTACCATGATGGCCGCATTCGTGTCAGACGCTATGCCGGTGAACGCCACCTTCCGGAGTGCATTATCGAACGCCACAGTGGACGAACACCCGGAGTTATGGTCTGGGGCGCCATAGCATATCATAGACGATCTCAATTGCTACGAATTGTGGGCAATCTGAACAGCAACCGGTATATCCGTGAAGTTCTACAGCCCGAAGCTGTTCCCTTCCTTCAAAGCTTGCCAGGCGCTGTATTTCAACAGGACAATGCCCGCCCTCATACTGCTCGGATTGTTAAATCCTTCTTTGCAGCGCAGCAGGTACAGCTTCTTCCTTGGCCTGCGTGTTCCCCGGATATGTCGCCAATTGAACATGTGTGGGATGTCATTGGTCGGCGTCTTGCTCGTGATCCTCGTCCTGTTGCGTCTGCAGACGAACTTTGGGTACGCGTACAAACGATATGGAATGCTCTTCCTCAGTCAGACATTCAAACTTTGTTTGACTCCATGCCACGTCGTGTAGCAGCACTTATTGCGGCGCGTGGTGGCCACACAAAATACTGATTCTGATCTCTTGTTCTTGTTTGTTTGCTTTGAACATTTAATCATTTATTTGTACCACTACCACTCAACTGTGTATTAAATTGCATTCAATTATGACGATTCCTTCTTGGTGTTGCAATTTTCACAAACATGAGTATATATTTGTGATTAGTTTTCACGGAAGATAAAACCAATTCACTTTTAAGTCATGGCTGAGACAAAACTGTGACGTAGATCTGACTTGATCGAAAATCGTAATTGGCTTACTGGTTTAAAACATGTTTATTTTGAACAGGAAACATTTTTCATAGATACATTTCTGCTGAAATTCATGTAGTTGTTTTAATCCTGAGCAGCAATCTACCGATACTTGGAGCTGGGATGTGCTTAAATACAATTATGAATTTAGAGGTATCAGTTAGGTTTAATCATTTTGTTTCATATTTTATATTTTACATATATTTATTAGAAGCACATAAATATATATGTACATATGTAGTTAAAATCATTTTCCCTTCCTAAAAAGAAGTAAGAACATTTAAAATGTCCAATTGAGTATAATTTTCTTTAACTTAAAATATATCACTGTTGCATTATTTTTTCAAATTCATTACCAGAGCATGATTAAAGTAAACTCACGTGTTATTTGGACTTGGGAGGGGTCGTCAAACATGTAGTATGTAGAATTGTTAGTGATATACGTGATTTGAGTGTTCAAGGTTTTAAGGAGTATTACTGAATGGTAAAAAAGGTGTATTAAAATTCAAATACAGTAATTCAAAGATGTAATATAGGCATAGATGTCAGATATAATTATATGTGCAACAAACAATTATTGAATGAACTACATAATAAAGCAAAAAATGAAAGCATGAATTTACAATAACACAAAACAAACAGAACAAAGAGGTATTAATATAAATAATTTACAAGTATATGAAACAAGCATTAATAGCATTTCTCAGATTTTTATTAATAGCTAAGTCTTGGCTTCATTTTAATTCATTTTTTAATATCTTGTGTTGGCGGATGGTCTGCAAGCATTCTTTGTGTGATAATTTCTGTACGCTTTGTCAAAGCTTATATTGCTGAAACATTACCAAACACAAACTTGTAATAACATGAGTACATATCTATGTATTAGAACAAATAAAAAATAAGATCCAAGAAAATGTTAATGTGCCAATATTTCTTGCTTTATTACTATTAAAATTCTTGAAATATAAAAGTGGAGTTGCTCATTTTTTAATAATTAAACATTCAATTATACATCTACCGATTCCACTATTATAGTGCAGGGCGCCAGGATAACTATGAGATGTAAAGACATCAGTATTATCAAAAAGTCAGTTCTTAAGTAAATACAAACATTTTGTAGAAACACTTTAAAACTTTAAAACTGTGAGCTGGTATTAATGAGAGTCCTTGATAATTTTTTGAATGCAGATAAATTGAACTGAGAAACAACAAAATACAGCCAAATTATACTCTTGAGAATTCTTTCATTTCACTTTCCTAATGTATGCATAATAGCGTTAATTAAAAATTTAATAAAAGCATTAAAAATAATTAGAACAAGCAATATCTCTAAGAATTCAAAATTACATATAATTAAAATCTAGTTTAATATCTGTAACACCTTTTTAATTCATTGTATCTATATAAATTTTAATTTGCAATACAAGAAGAATTTCTGCAGAACATTCTTTGTGACAAAAGGTCATGAACTCCCAGATTAAATATAATATACTTCATTTGGTCTGAGACAAAAGCTATACTAGGATACATTTTGGGAAAACAATTTTTACTGTATTTCAAATAAGTTTACAATCATAGGTAAAGTTTCATTTATCTCATCAAAATTATAGATTATTCATCAGTCTTTTGACTATCAGTTTATATTACCTGTTAGTTTTTGAGGTAGAATGTGTTCACCAAAATACAAGGAATATATATTATATACATTTGTGTGAAAATTATAATATAGGCTACATTATATAATCTACTACAATTGTTTTGTCACATAAGTCTGAAATACTACCATGGCTTACAGAATATCAACTAAAATTATACACATGAATTTTCCATTAAAAAATTTCTGTGCAGACTTGATAATCACTATACATGCTGTTGTTTGTGAATAATGTACCAAACAGTAAAATACCATGTACAGAAAAAATTTCAAGGTAAAAATGCGGTATTTATTCTGTTGCAAATTCATATTTTTAATATACATAATAATAAGCAAAGATGATACGTGACAGATTTTCTATTCTATAATTTTTATCGCTAATATACAATGCAGTTATTATGCTAAAAAGTGATCTTCATTTTCAAATCTTTGTATAATGTGATGGGGATAATGGATGGTCCATTATTCATCTGTTTTCTTATCCATCATGGCAATTACCCTAAGACTGTTAACCAAAGCTCAAATGTAGCTCATACTTTTAAATATTTCAAGAAAAGCTAGGTTAATTATATAATAATTATACTTTGCTTACATGCTTACAGTCGGACATGATATGCAACAACTGATATACTTCAAAATGCCCGAGTGGCATTTGGATGCGTTCGGTAATATATATTGAAAAAGTGTTATGAAAGTATTGTTCCATTTGGATGGCTTTAATAACAGTTGTGTGATAAAAAGACATTTTAAATATGGTATTTTTAATCAGCTTATTTGTTAAATTTTATGCTGTTAATTTTCAAAGTGAAGAGGTGATGTTTGTGATCGATATTTTGAGAAAACCAGAAAAGTAAACAATAGCTACACTGAAACTGAAAATGTTTCCAAATTTCACACATCTGCAGGAAACTAATAAGGGCAACAGTAACCGATTAACTGACCTTGTTGGGAACTGATGATTCAAATTTCAATATGTGTGTATTTTAAATAGTACTAAAGCACACCAGAATCATATCAATATGTGAGTCATCACATGTGTGAATCAGTGCCAATTATAAATTAAGTACAAATTTTACTCAAAGACAACTTGATAGGTTTGTATGCTAATTTTTGTAGTTTTGTGATTCATATATTTAATTAAGAGTATTATGATAAAATAATGCCTGTAAAAATTGCAATTGTAACTTTGGAATTTTAAAAACCAGCTGAATATCACCTTTTTCATAAGAAACAAAATTGCCTAGTACATATTTATGAGCAATGCTTACAGTTAAGTGCTTCACAGTATTATTATCAGTAACTTAGACATCATTACTTAAAATATTCCACTTCCAGAATGAAGGCCAAGATTTTTCAGCTGCCATTCACTGTGTCAGTGCCTCAAATTAAAACCATTTCATGAATATCTTTGAAAGGATGATGCAAGCATTGAAACGTCTTATATCGTAAGCTGGTCATGAACACAAAATATTTTATTATTTTTTTGACAGTTAAATATGCTGTTCGGTGCTGAATGAATTGGTCAACAATGGGGGAGAGCCAAGGGATATGAAACCAAATCAAATTGCTTCTCTAACAGTATTTCTGCTACAGGACATTTTTATGTTCTTTTGAGACAAAAAGTAGAACACTTCAAGGAAATTCATGTAAATAAATGTAAACTGGTATGTTTTAGATTTGTAATTTTCTGCATATTTACCCGAAAAGGAAAAGTAAAATACTTAATTCACAATTTCCTATTCTGAAAAATTAAATAATGAGCATTTCATATTTGATATTTCTGTATGAAGAATTTTTATGAGCTTTTTCAAGAATCTCTGCAGTAAAATTTATTGCAAGTTCTGATTTTGATTATGGAATTTTGTGGCCTCAAAGAAAAGCCATTTGAAAAATATACCTTGAAAGCTGGCCTGTGTTCATTTCCAGGGACATCAGCCACATTAGTTATCAGCTGTATTAATTTTTCAATCTTATGACAGCTCACGGTCTGTCCAATTTAAGGTATGATGGCATTAGGTACTTAAAAAAAAGGAAAGAGCGAAAAAGTATTATTTTATAGTTTTTTTTTT
>KK112177.1:682201-741976 GCA_000611955.2 Stegodyphus mimosarum
TCCTAGGTAAATGTATCCTCAGTGACCATATTGTGTCATACAGCAGATTCCCAAAACATGAAAAGGTTACAGGGTGATCTCCAAAAACCAAAATTTCTCAACAACAAGCAAAGATACTTCTACGAATTACAGTGCAACCACTTCTCAGCCAATCAACAAACAGGATAATCCATTGAATGAGAAGCTACAATATCCAACTGAATGGCTTAAAACTGCACTTCTAAATGCAAAAGCTCTCTTTGAGTATTTAAGAAATCTTCATTAATTTTGGATAAAATTTAAATTGGAATGGAAGCTACCGAACCTAATAATGGATTTTAATTGTGAATTTTAACCCTACTGCTAACTTAAATCATATTCAAAATGAGGAAACCTTCAATATTAAAATGACATACTTTTAAAATTCAAGAAACAGATTTTCATGTGAAAACATTAAATAGATGTTATGTTTTTAAATGAAACACACTTATGACAAGTTTCATGTACATAGTCAGAAAATTTTTCATAAGACAGATTGCATAATGGAGGTGGTGGAGCTGTTCATATCAAAGCCATATACAGGTCACCCTTTATAAGTTAACTGTAACTCTTGCTGTTGAGGCCACTGCAGCTGTTACATTTAGCAGGCACCACAAAACCTATATTTGTATTAGCTTAAAGTTTCCTTAGCAACAAATTCACAGGTGATCTTGATATTCTAACTAGTGGAACATATCCCATGCCAGTAGCAGAAAATCTCAAATTCACAGGTCCAACTTCGAATTCAGGGACTACAAATGGAGTGTCATCAGATAATTTCCCTGTGCATAATGGAATCTGAGCAACAAGCTTAAGTAATGGAAAAAAAATTTTTAGAATTTAGGTAAAGCACTGCGACCCAAAATTTAGGAACATTAAAAATTAGGGAGGTGCTTGGTAGCAGAATTTAGAACCGGCAAAGACTGCATCAGGTGGTATATCTAGTGCAGGCCCTCAATATACTTAATGCTTATGTGGGAATTTATTTACTTAGGATTCAGATAAGCATTTGCCAAAAATAGAAGTAAGTATAATAAATAACTGAACTGATACAATTCAGACTTAGTCTTAGTGTACGATAAAAGCAAGACAAAATTCAGTGGATTAACTTGTCTTTCATCACCATTTCATGATACATAGCCAATAACATATAGCGAATGTTATTAAGCTAGGCTAAAATTATACTTTACTGATTCCAAGGAATTTCAGTTAATATATCAGATTGCACTCTTCTGTAACTCTCTGATTTGATCCAGCTTATTTTTTGGAGGTATTATTACAGCAATTATATGAAAATTAAAGTTTCTAACTCTGGAGCTGCAACAGGATCTACAAAGCTCAAGCACGTTTCGATGTTCGTTAAACAAAAAGTGGAATTGTTGCAAAAAAATGGATAAAGGTATATCTGTTACAAAATTATGCGAGGAGTATGGCATTAGAAAATCAGTTTAGTGTTCAGTGTTGCTGACTGCTGTTCAGAAAAGCCCGGGTTCGAATCCTGGAGAAGGCATGGATGTTTGTAAATACATACTGTCAGTCTGGCATGGTAGCACTGTAAATATGCAGCGAGCCGAAAGTCCTTTCGTGTGGTTCGGTGGAAGGGAAGAGGGGTGGGAGACCCTCGGACCCATCCTCCCCCATTGTGCTCTGCAGCAAAACTGGGGGGGGGAACTGAGCTAAATCGTACTGTCACCTGTAAGGTGGTCAAGGCTGTTGTCAATGACATGGCTATCTTGCACTCTGTGCCACGAGGAATTTCGTGGGCTTGCGCTGATGTAACTGTCAGACAAGTGAGCATAAGTAACAACAACAAAATTATACGTTGCTGATTTCAAGGATATTTTTTGCTGGCTGTTATTTTTACAGCAGTTTTATGAAAATTAAAAGTTTGAGCTTTCAATTATGTCAAAAAGTGTTTCTAATTCTGGAGCTGAAACAGGATCTGCAAAACAGAAACATGTTTCAATATCCATTAAAAGAAAGTGGAATTGCTGCAAAAAATGGATAAATGTATATCAAATTTATGCGAGGAGTATGGCATTAGAAAGTCAATTGTATATGACAGCAAAAAACGGAAAAAGGAATTTTTTATGGATCCCATATTCCACTTGTACTGAATAACAGAAAAATTATTTGTACGCTAAAAGTGACGGTCATGACAAAGTGATGATTGAATGGGTCACACAGTGTCGCAGCAAGGGCGTACAATTGACTGGCTCAATGCTAATGGCTCAAGCCAAAATATTTCATTAAGAAATGAACTTAAAAAGAGTGCACAAGAAGATGGTTAACCAAATTTAAAAGTCACCATGTTATAAGGCAGTTAAAATTCCAGGTGAAAAATCTTCAGCTGATACTGAAGCTGCTGAACTATTTGCAAATGAATTTATTGAACTCACTAATAGTGAAAATTTTTGTAATTGGAAAAAATGCACAACCTCGAGCATTGAAAGGAGTTAAAGATCCCCCCATTATATATCATACAAATAAAAGAGCATGGATGACGCAAGTGTTAATGAATGATTGATTTGAAAGCCATTTCACACCAGAGGCTCGGCACTATTTGAATTCTGTTGGTTTACCTGATGACAAAACAATTGTCTTGATTTTAGACAACTCTATGTTTCATACATCACTTAAAGTTTTAGAGAAAGCTGATGTATCCATATTTTTCTTTCCTTAAAATTGTGCGTCTATCATTCAGCCTATGGATATCGAAATAGTGTGCATGCTGAAATGCAAATATAAAGTAGCATTTTTAAAATTCATATTAAATTCTTGAACAATGGCAAGACTATTCAAGAATTTTTGAAATATTTTAGCCTAAAATCTGCTCTGTGGAGCATCACAAGATCGTGGGAGTATGTGTCTTCAGATACTTTTAAAAATGCTTTCCATAATTTATGGCTAGCTACCATATTTCATAGTGAGGATGATGAAGATGATAGCCGCAAATTTTACAGTTTTAGGATATCGCAAACCAAAGGTTAAATGTTTCACATTAAGGCATTTTTTAAAGAAATGTGGAGAAGTGGTAATAAATGAAGATTATATAGCAGAAGTTTTTCTTTGCAATGACCCAATCATCAGTCAATTAACAGATGGTGAGATCTGTAGTATGGTTTTAGATTCAGAAACTATCACTACTGATTGAGAGGAAAGTGACAGAGAGGTTATTGAAAACAAACAAAAAAAAAAAATTTGATTGAAAAACTAGATTTCTTGATGTAGCAGTTAAAGGATTTGAATAATGGAACTTTGTAACTTAACAAGAAATTATATATGTCTATAGAATGAAAGAGAAAGTATTAGCACAAAATATGAAGGAACTTACATTGGAAGAAATGATTAATAAAGAAAACAGATAAATATTAAGTTTTTTTTTTTTTGTAAATTTTGAACGCTTTAAATCATAAATGCTTCATTATTTCATAAATCATGATTTCATTTTACTTTTATAAATTTCTACATGCCATCTTACTAGATTTAAACTGATGATCTAATATCCGGAAAAATCCTAAATCCGGGATCGCCGAAGTCCTAATGAGTCCGAATCTTGGACTTTGTACTGTATTTGTAGTATCGCTGTCCAGTCTACAATGCAGGGCATAATTGCTGTGTTTCCTCACATATTTACTTCTCTTTTCCTACTAATTTTACTGCTTAAAAACTAAATTAAAAAAAGAAGAAAATACACATAAAAATGTACTAACAATGTTTTATTACATATTTCAAAAGACATATGAATTTCAATAACGTTCTTGTCATGTACAGAAAGTACTTTCCTATTTGTGCATATATTTGACATTATTAGCATAAATCATAAGGTTATAAATCGTATGGTGAAAAAATTAGGAGAACATACAGCAGGGGGACAAATATGTGAATGAATGCAGGATTGAATTTTCTATAATACATTGAAAACGTCTATGATAGATTAAAGCTTGATTCATATAGCTGTCTGAAACACATTTTTTGTTGGAAATTTTGTATGGAATATTGGTATTGATCAACCTTTGACATGACTGATCATCTTATCTGTTTTGCCACTGACTCTCCTGACATTACCTTTATTCCTATGACTGCAGTTTTTCTGACAGCCTATGTATTGCATTATCTTTATGGTGTACGTAAAATGTTATCAACTTAAATTGGGAAAAACTGTTGGTAGAATGTGTAACATTTAGAGTTTAGAATTTTGTAATTTGTGTATGGCAATTGATTTAATGTACAGGGTGGCCCAAAAGTCACTAAACCATTTTAAAATGTGTTTTAATTAATTTTTTACTAATTAATAATATAATGATAAATTAACTTTTTTATTTATTAATAATATATATTTATTTATTTTAAAAATAGAAAACACTTTTCAAAATAAATTTTTATTAAGTTTTGAAAATTACATTCTTTAAATAACCACCATTTTGCTCTTCATGCTGATGAGGTCTTTGTAATGAGTAAACCATCACCTGTCATAATTTTTCTTGTCTTATTTCTTCAATTTTTTTTTTTATAATTTGTCTTAAGAGTTCAGTTAGCAGGCAAGTTTTTGGAAATTTTGGACTCTTAAAAGACAAATGTTTTCAAGAAGGATAATTTCATGAAATTGAAATGAAGTGGCCACCATGCTTACCTGACTTAACTGCTCCAGATTTATTTCTGTGGGGATATTTGAAAGAAATATATGTTCTGCTTTTGTAACTTCTTTCTGTTGAACTCCATGAACTTGGAAATACTGGAGTGAGCAAAGAACTAGAAATGGATGAGTGATTAAAAAGCCATTCAGATATTTGGATGGAACTCTTGAAAAAAAAAAAAAAAATGGGGAGGTGTAACATTTAAAATTGTATGACTTGTGAATGGTAACTGATTTAAAACATGTAAAAGTGTAACTGCAAGGGTCACTCTGAACAGTTCAATGCCATTTTTTAGAATCCTGCATGTGTAACTACAAGGGTCACTCTGAAATTTTTGAAATACAGTTAAATGATAGAAGTTAAATTTGCCGAAACTTTATGTTTTTCAGCATCAGTTTTTCACATTTTCAAAATAATGCTATGTCCACCATTATTAAGTAATTTTAAGGTTTCTTTACTAATTTTGTGATGCTCTGGTGTTTTTTGGTGTTCTTTAAGGTTTAAGGACGAATGAACTAATATTTTTGTATACAGTTCTTCAAAAGGAGGTTTATATATAGCTAAGGTTTTAATATTAAATTCCTTCTGTATAATTTGCTAAGCGATTTCATTATCATTGATTAATATTATATATATATATATCCTCCATCCAGAAGAGAATTTCAACCTCTACAAAACTCTGTAAACCATTCAAAGCTTCATGAAATGGAGCTTTTTTTTTTTTTTATTGTGGGTGCTAGCCGTTTTCAGGCTTTTGCCACTTCTTAGGCCAGAAGAGGTGGTCATTTTATTATGGAGGCACCTAATAGGCAGCCACTGTTACCTCCTGTGAGGGGACATGCAATTTACATCCATGCCTTATAAGGGATTCAAACTTGGGCCCTTCAGTATCACACTCAGCTCCCTAACCACTATACTGCCTGGGCAGCTGAGATTGAGCTTCATTTCAATGTGCAAACTGTAGCTATTGAAAAGCTTGATTTTTGATTCAGCCTCACTTTAAAATAGTAGAAGATCATATGATGCTTATACTCTCGTGTCAGCTTCATTTTCCTTTCTTTCAAAAGTCATTCCACAATAGATAAATTGCAGTTATTGCCAAATTATTATCTGGTGCTATAAAATAGTTCAAATTTACATGTTGAACAAATAATTCCTTTTTAGCACATAGTATCTGCTCCTGTCTCAAAAATTTCAGAATTACCTATGTAAATAAGTTTATATAGTTAAAACTGAACATTTTGTATTTTATAAGATTAATTCTTCACTGAATCCAAATCCAGACTTTGAAAGATTATCGAATCTTTTGAAGTCTTCAGATAATTATAATAATAAATAGGAAAAAATTAGTATCCACACAAGGACTTGAAAATCAAGTTCCTCAATAACATTTTTTGACAAAGCAATTAGTTTTGAATGTCAGCGTTTTCAGTTAATTAAATTATTAAGTTATGATGAAATTAATGAAATTAGATCAGTGGTCGGCAAACTCATTACTCAGCGTAGCCAATTATCAACAGTTCAAGATTGAAATATTTTTTAGAGCCACATTTTGTAAACTTAAATTATATAGGTAGGTAAATTGGTATTCACTTAATTAGGGTACTAATTATACTGCCTTTTATTAAGAATGTCTTCAATCTGCTCAATGTACATTCGCTGAGCTCGACTCTCTTCCAACTCTCCCATCCACACTTGTCTTGTATACTTGTTTCGTGTATCTTCTTTTGTTCGTCCTCTCTGTATGTCCAAATCATCTTAACATATCCTTCTCAATTCTCAACACTATATCTTTTTTCACTCAACATTCCCTAAAATTAACTTAATACTTCAAGTGTTAAGTCTTAGTTAAAATGTTTAGGTATGTCGAATAAATCTTTATATTACACTGAATACTATTTATTGATAAAATAAAATTGTAAGGTATCCAAAAACTTAAATCATGATAATAATGTGAAAAATGTCTTTTCATCTCCTTGGAAAGTTTGTGCAACTCAGGTTTATATGATGCTTTTTTAATTTTAAGCATAATTCCAAGTTCTCATCAATAAGATGACTTCTCAATTTACTCTTAATAAGGTTCATGCTTGAAAATTATTGTTTGCATGAATATATAGACCCGAATAAGGAAAGAACAGCAAATGCTAGTTTTTTCAGCTGATTATATGAATAAGGAATACTCTTCCATGTGTTAAAAATCAACATATCTCCCTTCTCCAGGTCGTTCAAAGCAAACCACTTGTACTGTGAACTAAGCTGACATTTGTTTTTCTGCACTATCTCTATATCAGCACTTAGATGTTCAAATCTCAAGCTTCATAATTCTTTGTTTTCTAAATCCATCAATTGGGTTTCAATGTTGCCAATGTTAGTATTAAAGGGAGAAAAATTTGATTCTGTTACAATAGTATTAAGAGTTTTTTTTTTTTTAACAAAGACTAACGTCGCTTTGTTGTTTTTGAATTCCTGAACCCTGCTGAGGAAAACTTCTCTTATATTTAAAACTGGTGCTTTGAAATAGCAAATGTCAATATCAAAATTATTTTCTTGTTTATATTCCAACATGCTTAAAAAGTGAATCAAACTTTATCTTTCAAAATCTTGAGCAAAAAGAGAAAATTTAATTTCAAACGAAATAACTTCTTCTAACATTGAAAAAATTGTGTTTCCTTTTCCTTGTAAGATTGCGTAAGCTGCTTTAGATGAGATATAATGTTTAACATGAAATAAAATTTTTGGATCCACTGATTATTTGTTAGTTCTGAATAATAAACACTTTTTTCAAGGAGAAATGCTTTAATTTCTGTTAACACGTAATAAGGACACAGAACGATTCAAAAGTTTTCCTCTTGATAACCAACGTATTTGGTTATGCAGCAGAAGATCTGCATATTCATCTTCATTTCAACTAACAATTGGGTAAAAGGTTGATGATTAAAAGTTTTAGCTATAATGAAGTTGATAATCTTAATCAGCAATTCCGTAATTTTGCAAATTTCTTCTGGAAATGTCTGCACACAATGCACTTCTTGGTGAATGATGCAATGGCAAGTATCTCGTGACTTATTTTTTTCTTTCAAAACCTGTTTTTTATGCTGGTTGTACTTTTTGCCCTGTCACAATTGAGACAATTTTATCAAGTAGAATATGATATTTTTTAACGCATCCAACTACAGTATTTGCTGTATCTTCTCCATGTGTTTGACCTTTGAGTGGCAATACTCTTAAAAGTTCTTTGTGACCTGTAGATGAAATAAATCATACAAAAAGTGAAACTTGCACTATATCATTTATGTCACAAGACTCATCAGTTGCCATTGATAAAGCTGAAGACAATTTAAGATCTTCGACTTGCTGGCTGATTATATTCAAAGACATTTTGTCTGTTCTAGCTTTCACTGTTTTAGCAGACAATGGTAACTTAAATTCTTTTAAAAAATATCCGCTTTGTTCTCTCAGATGCATTTATAAAACAACATTTTATGTATTCGCCATGTGTATATAGTTTCCCTCTTTTAGCAGTGTCTTGATTAATCACAAAACTTGCAATATTAACATTATTGGCAGATTGTATCCAGTAATTAAATACAGAACTTACTTTTTCTTGACACTTCTAAAGTTACTCTATTGCTTTCTTCCTTGTATCACTAACAGGATATTTAGTACTAAATGACACGTGTTTAGTTGTCAAGTGTCTATCAACATTTCATTTCTTGTTATTAGCCAGTTTTTCCTGATAGATGAGATAGGTCGGAAGGCTATTTGAGTTTTGAATAAATGCATGGATAGTCTGTCCATTCAACTTGATATTCACATGGAAAAATGGATTTCATCTTCTGTTTTTCTTTGTTTATTTTTGAAGCTATGTTGGTAAGAGAAAATGAATAGGGCCAGGAACAGCAAAGTGATTGAGGACCACCCAACAGCAGTTAGACAAGAAAACAGTGATATCCCGAAACACAAGGAAACAAGAATTGTGCGTTTACACCCATGAATTCGTTCCTGCTTTTAAATAAAACAGAGGGAACCTCTTGCATTAACTACTCCACAACAAGCCTCCTGACTGACTAGCTCACAAATGTAGTTACACTCAATCAACTAGTGGATGAATTGCACATGCATCGTCGGAGATGGAGGAACCTCGAGTGCATTGCATCAAGGCAAGGACAGTTGAACGTGAATATCAGTGTTATTCTTGTCAATACTATTGTACTGAAATCAGTTCAATGGCCCATTTATCAAAAAAATCTTACTGGAATTGGTACAATGGCAATTTTAACTTGATATGCAAAATAAAGTAAAAATAAAATTTTGTGTCAAAATATATGCACTTTTAGTTTTTAGACATTCCCAATTCCAAGTTTTTTCATGTTATATGCAACCTAAACATCATCTACATATTTTATATTGCCTAAATTGAGTTGCTGAGAAAATTTTTGTTTCAGATGCTGGAAAAACTTCAAATTTGAAATGTTCAGAAACTAAAAATCCTAAAATTTTGAAACTAAATTTCATTTTTACATTATTTGGCTTCTCATTGAAGTTGAAATTGCCATTGAATGGTATATTAATTCAAAGCATTTTATTATTTAAAATTTGGCATATGACAATTACTATGTCAGCACAGTTTGATGTATAATCAGTGCAATCAAAACGCCAAAATCGGTACAAAAAATATTTCCTAGGAATAACATTAGCGAATAAGTTTTCATGCATGTGTAAAATTTTACGGCCTTTGTTTTGTATTTTCAAGATTTTCTTCCTTTTATGTGTGTGCTCTCGCATGTGATATTTTGTGGAAGAGCTACACTCAAGGACCAAAGAGCCATGATTTGCCGACCACTGACTAAGACAATCTGCATACCAATAATGGACTCAAATTTTCTAACTTAAAATTTTCATTATTGATCATTGTAAATACTGTACGTAGTTCATCTCACTGGCTTAAGTATAACTTGGTTTTCTTGTATCCCCATGTATTTAATTTGTACTTTATGTATTCTGTGTGTTTATCTCTATATTGTTTTCTTGTTTATTTGTGTACTGTATCTTGATTTTGCAATCTTTGCAGATGGGGCATAAAATTAGGACAAATTAATTTTATGAAGGGTACCAGCTCAGGGCTCCTTACATTTTGCTCGAACTTGTTCAGATTTTCCTTTGGTTTCTCACAAAAGCTGCGAGACTTACATATCTTACCCTATCCAACCTTCTTTTCATCTGATGCTTCAATGTCAGCTCAAGACTAATACACAATATGCCTATGCCTATGAATTCAGTTATTATTTTCCAAAGAATGATATTGCTGGAAATCCAGTAAATTTAACTCATGCCAGAAAGAAAATATTATGACTACAAGTGAACTTGAAGCTGCGGTGTGACTGTTGATGCCTGCGTTAATATTGTTTCAGAAGGTACCAAAGCTGTCATCAGTTACATCAGCTTCAAGTACTTTTTGAATGGATTTCAGTATCCAAGAAAGAAAAGGCCCTTTTCAGGGCCAGAAAATGAATAAGATTGATTTTCTTATTTTTTGCTGTGTATGAATTATTTTACATCATTCATTCTCAGATCAATCCTTTCATGTCATTAATTTTAAGTGTATTTGTACAAAAACATTACAAAAGATTATTTCATTTATATACACAATTCAAATAATTTTGGTAAACTAAGTGTAGTTTTGATAATTTAAAATGCTGTATAGATGCAATAAGAACTGGCAAAAGAATTCAGTGCTACACTTGGTGTGGCCATAAGATCACATGCTTAATCAGCTTTAATAATGTCATAATCAATTATAAGTAGCAGGTTTCAATGCTCAGTTGGCTGCTTTTTATTATTTATAGCGGTAGTTCCCAACCTGGTTTATGCATATTCGTGGAAGTACATGATGGCTTATTCACGGGGACTGAAAGAAACTGTTAGTAATAATGAAAAAGTGTTATAAAAGTGCTGATAAAAAGGGAAATATTCAGAAATTTTAAACTTGGTATTAGGTGAAAGGAAAGGGAATTTCTGCCTTTTCTGATATGACTATTGACCGAAATGCGTTCAGAAGCAATGCAATATGGCTGTAAAGGGCCATTCACACTGGGGTTTATCTGAGCTAACAGAGTAATATGAAATTTCTTATTGCAGCATGACTGCAAGAACTTGCATAACTATTCTATTTTTTTTTTTAATAAATAAATTCAGTTTTGTATTGCAGAATAGTTTCAGAACTGTTTTCAAAGTGCCTGACTGATCTGATTATATGCTTAACAAGTTGGATTTTTAGGAATAATGTTCTTTAAAAAAAGGTGGGGAAACCCAAGTCACTTTATAAATTCATGTCAGAAAAATGAGCTTTGAGTAAAAAACGAAGTCAAAGAGAATATAGAAATTCTCTAAAAGGTCTGCAAAGAGTGTTCAGACATTAGATGCCTAAACATGAAATAAGAAAGACATTTGAATTTCTGATATTTTCAATGAAGATTTCTTTAAAGCAGTCTCCAATTTATCATTCTCTGAAAAAAACGTGTATGCAGTATCTTGTGGATGCAAACGCGAATTAAAGCGGGCGGGTTTGCAACATAGAAAATCTTAAACACTGGTAGTTAGGTACAACTCTCGAATCCCGGCGGACGCCGTAGATGAACACTGGTAGTTCTGTCCAACTTTTTAATCAGCCGGCTCAGTGGCGGGCTTGCCCGCTAGTCACTTTATAAATTCATGTCAGAAAAATGAGCTTTGAGTAAAAAACAAAGTCAAAGAGAATATAGAAATTCTCTAAAAGGTCTGCAAAGAGTGTTCAGACATTAGATGCCTAAACATAAAATAAGAAAGACATTTGAATTTCTGATATTTTCAATGAAGATTTCTTTAAAGCAGTCTCCAATTTATCATTCTCTGAAAAGTACAACTTACATTTTTTTAACTTTATTTATTTCAATTGATTAATTTTATGTTATTTAAATATTACCATAGTAACATATTAAGTGGAGAATACTGGAGGGAGGTAAGGAGGTCATAGGTTGTTTAGGGAGAGGTCAGGGGTACTCTATAATAGCAGAATTTCATTAAGGGGTATGCGAAGTAAAAAAGGTTGGGAACTGCTGTATTATGGCATTCATTATGGGTATTTATCGTAATTTTTTTTTTCAGTACCTGCTTAAAATACAATATTCAAGCAATAATGAGAAGTGAAAGAACTCAATGTTGCGTTGCATTGTTAAATATTTTTCATATTCATAACAGGAACATTAAATAATTATAATTTTTTCATAGGTATATGCATAGAAAGAACTGGAGGTAATACAATAAATAAGGCAACAAAATTCAAGATAGTATTCCATACTTGTGTGCAATATGAGATACATAAAGAAAATTTATATTTTGGCTGAATGCTGTATTTTTACAGCGCTGTTCTTTGAGTCCCAGTTCCCTGTCAACCACATTGCATCAAATTTGGGTGCTACTTATCCAAAAGAATATATATTGTTTTTGCTTTCAGCTGCACTGGTTCAAACTCCTTTCCTGCATCGCAAGTGGTTTTACTGGTTTCGTCAAACAACCTTTTATTTCTACATCAAACAAAGACAACTGCAATAACTTAACAACCAAAGGCGTTATTTGAATCAAATTTCACTTCTTTTGCACTCATATTTCATGATGACCATATACTTGCACTTAAAAATCTTTACAAATTTTGATGAGACACTTAAGTGACAGTTTATATAGAAAGGCTACGTGTATAAGGTATATCTCCCACATTCTTAGCGTGCCTTCGTGGTGTAGTGGTCAGCACACTGAGCCGGTATTTCAGAGGTCCGTGGTTCGATTCCCGGCGAAGGCAATGCATATTTTTCATGGTTCCTGCTTCCAAAAATGCCTAATGTCTCTACAGTGGAGCCCGAACTAAAAGGGTTGTGGATGATGACTCTCCACACCCAGGATTTGGCGACTAGGTCCCCTAAAACCCTAGTCGCCCTTTAATAAGGGGAGTATATAAGGTATATCTCCCACATTCTTAGCGTGCCTTCGTGGTGTAGTGGTCAGCACACTGAGCCAGTATTTCAGAGGTCCGTGGTTCGATTCCCGGCGAAGGCAATGCATATTTTTCATGGTTCCTGCTTCCAAAAATGCCTAATGTCTCTACACGTGAAGTAAATGAACAGCATTTATGTATTTCACACATTACAAAATTAAGTATTTTTCTCCATTTTATTGCTTTTATGGCTAATATGCGAATGTATTATGCTTAATTGCAGGTAGGAGTAGAAACTTTCAAGTAGTAAGTATTTTTTTTTTCTTTCAAGCGGCTAGTTTCAAATAAGTATGAATTTCAACTTCAGCTTTTTTCTTTTGAATGTTATTACATATTTAAGTTAGGCAATTGCCCTTGCAGTAACATGTAGAAATTCTATGAAAATTATTACAATTGCCAAGAACTTACATGCTAAATTTGACTCTTATGTGTTGTTATGATTATATTGCAGTGTGTGAGATGAAACATTTAGTTTAGAAAGATGCATAGACAACCATAACCATTCCTCCTTTGATGCTCAATTATTTTCCATTTCCAAGTCAACAGCCAATCTCATTTATTGTTTCACATCTTCTTTTCATGTAGCTCAGCAAAAGGTGTATCTAGTCACTCACAAGTCCCTTAAATGAAGAGTGATGTTTCTTTGAAGAATTTAAATCTGATAATTTCTGTAATTGTCGTTTGTAATAAATTCATTGTCATGAAAAGCTCAAATACAGTCTAAACTGAAATACTCAGATACATCATCAAATACAGGTTAGAAAGCTAATTTCTTGAATTTTCTACTTCATAAATAACACCCTTTTTCAATTCAGAATTGCATGCTTGTGAGTCAGTTTGTTCCAATGAAGAGCTGAGTGTAAATAATCTAACGTAAATAGAGACTTTCATTCAATACAACAGTCGCTCTCTAAACAGTGACTAATACCAGTTCTTTGTGGAGATCTCAGTAACATGATTTAGTACTTAATACAGTACGATTTGTGAATATTAAGTTTACATTTTGATAAGAAAGGAATTATCAGTGTACACAATAATAAAAATGGCAAGATGAAATAAATGCCTTTGTAATACATGTCTGGAATATACTTAATTTTTGGTATGAATTGTATTACATTACCGTTTGCATTATATTAGCTTAGAAAGTGAAAGAATAGCCAAGTAATTTTTGCAGAGTAGAAGTGGAAAGAAGTAACATTAAAAGACATTAACACATAACACTGAAGTTCACAAAAAGAGGATCTTGCATAGCTGCTGTATGCCACTGCTTCGGTTTGCAGTAACTTCCTAACTAGAGATTTGTGAGCGTCTCATCATTGTATATTAACAAGAGCAAGTTGTCTTATGAAGTCGATATAGAAAAGATAAGGTAATGAATATACTTAACAAGCATTGTTTAGATGTTTTATACTGAAAGGGATGCACTTATAGACTTGCCACAACTGTAGAGAATGCATTTGTTTTGAATTTGGAATTCTTGGCCAAAAATAAATCAAAGCTTGAGACCCACAAAGGTCAGTCCTAAGATCAACACTTTGTTATGTATCCATTATATATCTATTTTTGACCATGATAATAGTTTACTCATGCAGTGTTTTATTTGCTAACTTTTTTGATAAAATAATAAGTTTTTAATAATTTTCAAATGCTTTTTACGCATATTTTACATAAGTATGTTACCTAGGTGGCATCATGAAAGTGTCTAAAAAATTTTATTTCTAAAATTTTTAAATTTCTAGAGAAATTTTAGAACTTTTTTACGTTAGACGTACACAACTATAACCCATTTATAAAGACATATATCAAAAGTGTACAAAAATAGAATAAAAAGCAAAAATTAACGATTGGTAGTTGCATGGGAAAAAAGTGCTGTACGGCGGCAGTGGTATAATGTATATATACGAGCTCTCAAAATTGAGGATTTCATTCCAGATTTTCAGAAGTCTCAGTTGTGTGTTCTTGGGATCCATAAGTTACAATTCATGCATAATTTTACAACAGTTTAAATTCTGTTATATACCACCCCTTAAAGGGTTTAGATACTTAGCTTTTGATAAACAGTAATAAAAGTTAATCCAATTTATATCTTTGAGTAAGGTTTATTTCACAGCGTAAATTAATTAGCTCTATTTCTAGATTCTCTGAAGAGTTACGTTCGTTTTTGGCAATGAACATGATATAAAACTGGACTCCAAACCATTCAAATCTTAAACTTTTTCTTCAATTTCTTGTCATAATTATACTAATTAATCTAAGAGAAATGTTTTCGCAGGTAACAAAGTCAAATTGATGATCCCAAGGGCCGCCAGTTTGACTTTGCTTTACTAGGAAACTATACGTGATTAAAATTAATTTGAGATGTGCACATAGCTAGTTTTTAACAGGCAAAGTCAGAATAGATGCAACATAGTGATGTCAGACTACTTCCTGTTAACTGCTGACTGATCCCCTACGAGGATCTCGTGGCAGCGAGGACTCACACAAAGGAATGATCTAACCCTTCTATTTAACCCTGACCTTTGAATATGAATCTAACAGCTGTTCAAGATGGTCTTCTGTGGGTAGGAGGAAAAACTATTTGCCAGGTAATTTTTGCATGTTGAAAATATTGCTTAAAAAAACCAAAGATTGACATCAAATTGACATGATGAAACATGAAAAGTATAAGGTTGCTAAACATGAAAAATACATGTCTTCAAAATTACTGGGTTAAAAAAAAATAATAAATTAATGAAACTTAAAAATTAATGAATACAAGCATGAAAATTAAGGAAAAATGATATTTGTAAACAATGTACACAAGCAGACCATGCAAATATAAGTTATTGTCTCATTGGATGATGAATACTTCAAGGATATTTAATTGGACTAAAAGTGTTGGCTCGTCCAGCATAATCTCATAGGATAGACAGCTTTCTAAGTACTCAACGTATTTATGTGCTGTTGTCAATGAAAAATTTTTATTTTAGTATGAATTACAAAGTACTAATATTATGTTTTGAAATGTTTCGATTTTCTTTCATAGGAATTTTGATGTTATTGCCTATATGCTGAAGCATACATAACAATGGGCCTAGTGAACATTATTTAGAGTTGTCATTTAGTTTTAAGATTCAGTGTAGAGTGTCATCCTATTAAGCTCAGTATATACATCAGAGCTGTGCTGCCTGTCACATATCATGATATCTTGCTATTTTGCCCTGGTTGTTAATCTTAAAGTCATTAGCAAAAGTTATAAAGTTCGTGAAAGTGGAGTTGTATAGGCAGTTATAGCTTTTGCCTGTTGAAAAGTTATGTGTAGGACTACTACACTAGTTTCCTAAAGTAGTGTGTTGTCTTTACTTTGGACAATATATCTGCAGGAAATGCCAGTTTTTATAAATCATGGCATCTTGATGGTGATGGTGGTCTTTCTGATATGGAGGTTTCAGGAAGTGTAGACAGTCACAACTGTTCTTTAGAAAAGATTTTTTTTTTTAACCTACTACCGCTGCGCCAAGTATTTTCATATGTTGGATGAGTGCTCAATGATGATTACGAGATCTACACAAACATCGTTTATTTTACATTGCTACTCTGATATTCTGTATCACAGTTATGGTTAATAATAATAAATATAGTTACAGTTAACATAAATAATATCTCCCTTTTTTAACCAAAATAATTATAAAATTATATATATTTTAAATTTGAACACCTTCTAAATTACTAAAAACGTCAAAAAACTTCTAGTGATGAACTCAGTCCATATGGCAACCTTAAAAAAAATCTTACCAAACGGAGTATTAAATGTAGTAAATTCAGAACTTGAGTCTGACAAATGGGAAACCCTTCGCATTTGTTACTTGAGATGCAATTTCTTCAAAGGCAGTTATTTGATAATGTTCTCTCAGTATTTTCATGTTATATGCTTCTTATCTTCTTCACTTAAATGTATTAAACATTTCAAGTGCTTCTTCATCAATAATATGCAATAAAGTAGCTACTTTAATTTCAGGTGATTTAGTAATACCACGAAACGTTAACATGTAAATCTTTAATTTTTGTTTCCACTTCATCAAAATTTCGTTTAAATTACCTTCGAAACTTACGTTATTTGGTGGCTTTAATACATCCATGTTTAATTTAAAACTTTATAATAGTTTATATGTGCGTATGTTTAGCCACTTCAAATAAAAGTCAGCAACGCACTTACCGGCGATAAAAGTTTCGATTTCACCGTAAACAACTTCCCATTATATTTCAAAGTTTAGAATATCTTTAAAGTTAGTGACGCTGCATGGTTCTTTAAAAAAGATTTTCTTTTTTTTTTAGCTTACTATCGGCTGCTCAAAGTATCATTTTTATATGTTGGATAAGTCTCAATGATGATTACGAGATCTGCGCAAACATCGTTTATTCTATATTGCTACTCTGATATTTTATATCACAGTTATGGTTAATAATAAATGAAGTTACAATTACATATATTAATCCATCCATATTTAATTTGAAACTTTAAATAGTTTATATATACGTATTTTTAGCCACTTCAAAGAAAATAAACAACGCACTTACAAGCGATGAAAGTTTTGATTTCACGGTAAACAACTTCCCATCATATTTCAAAGTTTAGAATAGCTTTCAAGGTTGGTGACGCTGCATACCTAAAATAACTGGAGTAGTTTTATCACATGGCCCTTGGTTTATCGCCAAGTTGTTTCATTTATCGCCAAATTGTTTCATTTATTGTAACCTGAGCAGTTGAGTGTTATGGAAACCCTATTATGACGTGATTGGTTGCGGGATTGTGGTGAATTTGTCTGATGGAGAAAATATTTGTTAGGGCCTGGCCCCAGCCACCACCCCTGTTCTTATTGGTTGCCGTTTATGACGTCAGGTTGAAGAGATTTTATTATCGGTTTCGTGTAAGTTAGATGAACTTATACTTTTTTTGGTTTTGGTTATGTTTTGTATAAATGTGAATTTGTGGAATGTAACAGAGTATTTTCAATTAAAGCAAGCTTTTCGCGCGCAAAAATGCCGAGGGGAATTCATTTCGTCACTCTATGACATCACAAGTAATGTCCAATAAGAGCTTGGGGCGGTGGCTGGGGCCAGGCGCTTGTAGGGTTTAGTTGTGCGTTGGATGTCGGGGTGGGGGGCAGGGAAGTACGTTGCTTATTTTGTGCTGTACACAGTGTCTGTCTGGTGAGATTAATGTGAAGTTTCCGTACGATTCGGAACGAAAGGGGAAAAAAGCATTAATTGACTGGTGTGTAAATGAACGTTTACTTACTTAAGTCATTAAAAGTGTCGTGTTGTACAAAGAAATGCGTATGGTCGAACATCGTTCAGATGGCTTGGGTTTGTCGCAAGAAATGTAACCGACAGTCCAGCACTACGGAGGATATTTTTGACTCTTATTTTTGTAAATTTATACGGTGATGGCATTATAAGTTCGGATAATTTTAGAAAGTTTTTGGGTGCTGTTGGGGACTTTTGTATGCTGCAGACTGAAGACACAGAATTTTCTAAATATTGTAAGTCGATATTTCCTTTTTGTAGGGCGTATATGCCATAAGATGTATTTCCTTTTTTTTATGTTATTTCATTGTGTGATTTAAAATGCCGTTTATTGAGCTTCGATTGACTGCAAATTTTGTTCAATTTTGGTGATGAGTAACTTTGTTTTAATATTATATGTGCGTCATCATTTTGATTTTTTTTTGAGTGAAAATAGATCGATGGTGTACATGGACAAAGTCAAGGGAGGGCGCAATGCCGAAATTTGTGCAATTCTCTGATGTTTTTTGAGTGAAAATAGGTCGATGTGTACATGGACACCGAGTTTGCCCAATTCTTTGACTTGTTATTTTGGTTTTATGTAGCGGCCATCTTGAAATTGTGCCTTGCTGGCCAATAGCCAATTTTCGCCAAGGGACACCCTTAAGTACATTTTTACCCTATTTGCATTGTAACATAGTCCCTAAGGCATTAACTGAGAATAGAAAAGGAAAACCTGTCGGATAGTAACTGAAAACCAGGTGTGTCTGTCTAACCTGATGTTACGTCATTAATATACTGGAAAAAACAGGTGTTGGACACTTTTCAGAAAGTTACTCTCGTATTTAAGTAAAAATCCGTACTTACTGTAAAAGGGATTTATACGTAGCTGGTAATGTGTGCAATAGAGATTTTAGCATGTCAATCCTAAATTAGAAAAGGTTGCTTTTCATAAAAAGGAAAGGTTTAGGAAATTATTTTTCTAACCCACCATATTTGATGCTAGTGAAATTATTAAATTTAAATGGTCCAATGCAGCATCACATTTCATTTGAGGGAATCTCCAGTGACTGGATTATCCCCTTCTGATAAGTTAGAAGGAAAGAAGGCTTGAAAAAAAATATCAGAGTTGTTGTTAGCTTAGAAAGGAAAAGAATCGAGCATCGAAAGAGGGTAATGATAATGATGCATAAAGTCAAATTTAACATAATCGCATAATTTTATTCATAAAAGCAATGGAAAATGAGAAAACAATTTACTAATGTGTTAAATGCATCAATTCTGTTTATTTACTTTATAGAGTCCTTAGGTATTTCGAAGCAGGTGATGGGAAAAATATGCAGTACCCTCGCTAGGATTCAAACTTCAGACTTTCGATTTGTTACCTTCCATTTACACCATGAAGGCAGGTGGTAAGGAGGGAGAAAATACCTTATAATTTCATGCAGGCTTTATGAGGGCTTAATTTCTAAAATTAGAAGTGGCAGAGCCCTAAGACTTTAAGGAAAGAACAAAAATAAGTATATAAATAAAATTACTAGTATAATAATTAATTATTAAAATTTAAGTGTAAAGAGATAAATACAGTAAGTTTTTAAATAGTAAATAATTAAATGTTAAAATAAAATACTAGACCTTGACTTAGTGGGGTTTTGGCTGAAACTACAATTTCTCACAAAAAAAAAGAAATACCACAGCCGCTCAGTTGTAATTTAAGCTCTGAATATGTTGTACTACTTCGAGAGATGATAGAAATAGAGACAATTCTTTTTCCAGCACACCAATGAAAAACGTTAAAATGGTTAAAGCTTCGCTAATGTAAACACAGAGTGTTATAAGCAGAAAGAGAATATGGACAAAATTTTAATGGATTGTAGGTATGAATTTGTTTCCTTAAAATTCTCGACCTTCATCTGAGGGTTTGTTTTCTAGGAAAGATAAGCATGCATTCAGAAGTTAGAATCGATTTTTAATATAATTTTGTTATTAAAGAAATTTTTCGGATCAGATTTCTGCTGAAATTGTTGTTCAGTTAAAGAAGTGCGTTGGCTTTTAGGCTGCGGTGCGCCGGCTAGAATCATGATTTATCCCGAAAACTAAGAAGTTCCGGAGGGCTCGGGCGCAACTTAAGGTCTGGCCTTTATGCGTAAACTGTCGTATAAAAGATGTTAGCTAGGTAGATAAGTGCAAAGGTATAGTGTGATTACGAAGTGCAAAAGAAGTAAAATTTCTTTCAAATGATGCTCTAGAAATACTTTCGGTTCTTAAGTTGTTGCAAATGCCTTTCTTCTAGGTAGGCAGCAAAAGGCTGCTACCATGCTTGTGAAGCCATTGGTGATACAGGCAGAGAATGTTTGCCGGTGCGGCTGAAAGCGAAGGCAATGGTAATTAGACATTTAAATGTTAACTAGGTCTCATACAACATGAGTAAGAAGGAGCTAGGACTCAGATTTAGAAAATGCAGCGTTCTATTGATATATAAATTTTTCTTAAAGAGTTTGATCCAAAACTCGCGCATATCAGAGTTCCAAAAATTGTGAAAGTGGTTTTTTATTTAACCTGTTCGGGGGAGCGGCATTTTAAAATTGCGGTGACCAGTAAAAGGAGTAATGATCCGCGTCTAAGGGATAAAGTCAGTTTACTAGCTATGATCAATACCTAAAGATCAGTGTGTGTAATTCTGCTGTTTGGTTAAAAAAAATTTTTCTGGCATATGAAAGCAAAATAAAAAGGAAACTAGCAAGCAGACCTGTTGTTAGAAGACTGTTAATTGAGAAACCAATGAAGGTTTGGTTTCCAAAAGTTCATGAAAAGGATATGGCAGTGAATGGGCCATCGGTGCGCAACCAATGGCAGGACGCTTGCAAACTAATGCATTAATCGGAAATGACCTAAACCCATCGGTCATCTGCCATCTCATACTCGAGAACATTACTCAGAAGTGAACAGAATTTTATTGGCAGTTTTGGTGGAGATCACTTCAGGAAACGGCTTCGAGGGTCTCCCGCCTAGGATTGACGCCAGGGTATTCAGTGCCCGTCGTCAAATTAAAAAAAAATTTCAATGTGGACACCACATAACTTGCTTGTATGGCTTATTAAATTATGTGCATTTTTTGCTGCCTTTAATTTAAATTTTATGCCTCTAACTTTAATAGCCGATCCCTCAACGCGAGTTAAAAATGGCGTAAAATTATGTATTTTTCAATGAAATATCCGGGCCAATTTCGAATGAATAGAAGTCAAACTTCTTATATTTTTATTTTTCGGTAACGAGTATAAAACTTTCCAGATATAAGTATAGGAACCGGGAGACTGCAATGAAAGTTGGACTTCATAATTTGTAGAAAATTAATGTTTTTTAAATTTGACATAGCCAAAATATTAATATTTTCGTCATTTAAGACACTGTCACCTTGACTGCAATGCAGAAATTACAACATGTGTCCATGTTGACGACAAGGTTGTCAAGGAGCTGTTCAAGCATTTCGGCCCAATTATTCTAGCGCCAATTTTCAGCTGTGGAATCATTGCTGGTGGCTGGTCGCTTGCTGCGAAGCGTTTCCTGAGAAGGTCCAACGCGTAGGATTTAGGTTCGGGAACATTGCTGGTCTGTGCGTTGAATATCTTCACTCTCCTACAGCTCAGCGATTGCTACTGTACGATGAGATGTAGCGTTGGCGTCGATGAAATCCTGATCCACACCACCTATAAACTAACGTACATGAGTTTCTCGCCACAGTAGCGGATACCAGTGATTGAAACTCCTTTGGAGATATGGGGCTCATTACGCCTACCAATCCAAACACTACAAACGAGAACTTCAGCACCGCTTAAACGATCCCTCTCGATGATGTTAGTGGTGTGATTTCGTGTTCCCTTCTCCTCCAAATGTAAATATTGACACACGCCGTAGTGGTCATCGTGCATATGACCACGTTTGCGGGGCCTTTTGGCCGCATTAAAACGTGATATTGGACGTTCAGTAATCTGTTGCATGTGCTTTGCGATATATACCGATCGTCCACGACTGTTTATTGCTCATGGACAACCACCGCTCAACTCTCGAATAGTTGTTCCTGCCGTGTGAAATGTTCTCCAGAATCGTGAAACGATACTGTCAGCAATGCCAAACCCTGTTACATTTGTCACGCTTCGACCTCCTTCCAACTTCCCAATGATGCGACCTCTGATAAAGTCATCATTATGATGTCTCTTGGATTCATTGTCTGTTGGCCATATCACGCGTTAGTAGGAACTCGACATCGTTGAAATCTCTGTACATCATGCAGTAGGCTTTCAGTAACTAGCTGAGTGTACATTACCTAAGTGCAACACCGCTTCCGACAGGGTTGCAACACACTCGTATATTACAATACATTACTCCTTATCCCAAATCCTGACATATATGCGGAGGCCCTACCGTATTGATCCCATGTCTGTCTTCTGATTGGTTTTTCGGTCCGTTATGCTGCCTTGTTTTGCTTTTATTCTAATTGCTCTGCTTCGTTCTTAATTTTCAAACACTAGTGTAATATCACATAAATAAATATTCATTAGAATTTAAATCATTCCTTATATTAAATTACTGCTCACCATACGTGAGAAATTAGAGCAAAATCCCGCTTAATCCAAAGCCATCTTAACAAGAATGGTGGGGGAAAACAGAATTGACTCATAGTTGTGTTCTATATATTTTTCCCCCCGGAAATCTTGGCTATACGCTTGAACAGTAAACTGTAGAATAAATCTTTTCAGGCGATACTTTGAAATGTCTTAAAGAGATTATGTCAATTCTAATTTGTTTTGAACAAGCTAGAATTTGCTAAGCTATTAAATCTGAACTTCATTGGCTCGAATTTAATTTAAATATATTTTGTACAACATCGTAAGGCTGCTTTAAAAATAATTTACGACTTCAAAATTAACTGTTCTAGATTTGGTTAAATTCATCTATTCTGCCAAATTTGAGATCTTTCTAACGCTGTTTGAAAAGTGAAACTAAAACCCTAAATTAATCAATTATAACAATACTTTGTACACCTCTCTAGTATAAATACTATTTCGCGAGGCAATTACGTCTCTTCATGCCTTTCCGTAGCTTCCACCACTGCTAAAATATCCCCGCTGCTGTACCCACTTGCCTAAAATGACGTCCTATCTCTCTGTTTGTGTATGCAATGTATAACAAAATACGATGGCTGCTTTAAAAATAATTGGCGGCCTCAAAATTAACTATTCTAGATTTGGTGCTCTCCCCCTAAATTCATCTGTTCTCACAAATTCGAGATCTTTCTATGTTATCTAAAGTTGCTTGAAATATTAAATTAAACCCAAAATTAACCAATCATAGCTTAGCAATACTTTGTGTATCCCCGCTGCTATGCTCACTTGCGTAAAATGACGTCGTATCCCTCTAGCTGTGTATATAAGAAATTATCGTAATTGTTTATGATCAAAATGCATATTGTCTACGAAGAATTATTCTAATGTGCCTAGAAATAAAGATGGTAATTGGCTGACCTTGGTTTGGTGTCAATATCTTCTTCCCGTCATGCCACTCTGCCGTCATGACTACGCATTAAAATATCACACATATATATATATATATATATATATATATTATCTCTGTTGCGGTCTACTCGCGTACCGTCGGACGGAAATTTTTCTACCTTGTCCTAGGGAAAAAAAAAAGCAATGTGAGCACTTTTTTGAAGAAACTCACAGATACAGTGAATCTGACCGCTAAGCTTGCGATGAACTGAATTAAATGCTTATGGCTTATTGCTATCGTAAAATAGGAATAATCTGTCGACACTGTGGCGGGAATGTTGAACCACTGAAGTTACTTCTGGTGTTCATGAGTTTGAAAATATAAATGAAAGAAAACAAAAGAAATGCAAATTGAGGGTATAGACCAAGAGCGATGAAGACTGTAAGATTTTATAGAAGCAAGACAGTAGAGTTACAGAGACTTATTTAGAAGCTCTGAGAAGAATTATAAACGAAAGTGGAGTAAAGATGAAATAACAAGAATAACCATGGTTCAGGTACTTAAAATTTGTATACGAATTCCTAGAGTGCACGGATGAATAAACTTTTATTTGATTCCAGCTGTACATAGAGCTGTTATATTGATTCGTCATTATTCTAAAGAAACTGGAATATAACAAACGTTCTTATAGCGAAATATTGAAAATATACGTAGGCCCGGTAGTACGCTGTATAGATTAATAATTTAATTTTCTTTAATGACATTTTGCAAGTTAATCGAGATTTTAAGCTGTTAGCCTTTTCCTAATCGTCAAGTTAACAAACAAATTGGGAAAGAATTCTGTTTCTGTGAATAATTATAATGGCCATGCTATTTTTAGAGCTGGTAATGGCCATCAGGGCAGCACAAAAGACAAAGCGAAGGTCATGTAAAAAATAATGCTCTCTTGAGTTTTTCCCTTTGTGATAATTCAGTATTTGACCCCAATAAACAGCACATAGCTAGAGCGAAGATATTGCTATTTTCCATTGTTGAATAGCTTCTTTCTTCTTCAGTGACATCGCACACTTGACGATATTGGGTATACTGATGAGGATATCACAAACCAAGGTAACGCATTACAAAACAGAATCTACGAAGGAAGTGCAAGAAAATTAATCGTTCTAAATCCGCAATCTAACTCAACGAATGCCTTCATGAGTTAGATTGGCCAAGCTGTTTCCATAAATATTCCGTTACAGCTTGTTTCCGAATGCGGAAGTTCATTAAAAAATAAAAAGTTTGGTCATGTGGAAATTAAATTAAGCTACATTTACAAACTTCTAAAGGTCCAAATAGTAAAGTAATTAAAATTACACGTACCTTACTCTTCAAAGTAGTTATACGGAGCTGATGTCCATCATAAGCTTCCACAGTTTTTTGTACTTTCCACTGACGAGGAAGTTACCTCTCATCGTGTATCAATGTGATATCTTGAATCTATAATTCCTGTGTTTCGTCGACAGGGGTTACATAACGAGCACGTTTTAACTGTGAAAAATTTTCTTGCGCCATTTTAGACCAGAAATTACTCAGAAACCTCTGGCGGTATAGGTACGTTCTGCATACAGAAAAATGGGACAGTTTTATATCTCCCGTACTACTGGGACGACTGACGAAATTTAATTAATGTTTTTCATGTGTCGAAAGCGCAACCTAGAATATATATTAAATTTATGTGTAACATTTTTCTAACTTAAGTATTTGGACACAAAATCGGAGTTCTTGAATGACATACCTATTTTTTTCTATACTTCGATTCTACGACTCAAATTATTACTAAATATTATTTTTTTTTAATTTGAGGAATTTACCGATAAATTTAAAAATTTGTCTTGACGCACTTTTTTTTAGTTTACGTCAAAAATAATTCACTTGGCGAAATTCTTAATTTATAGTAGCATATTTTCTTTTCCCTTTCATTGTGCGTGAGAAGAAAGGGCATTTTTCATTCCACCAAATAATTTTAACAAAATGCGTAAATCTCATTTGGCGTTATGAAACAAGTATGCCAAATTTCAAAACGGGCCAATATATAAATTTACTTATATCTTGGGAAATTTTGAATAAAACTCTTAACATTTTGTGTGCATGAATGAAAATTTATTTACTTTAAGATGAAGGTAAAAATTTTATAAATTATAATTCCAACGTTTTTTCGAAAAAATTACCAAAAAATACAAATTTTAAAAGTAAATCAGAAAATATATACGAATTTTATTTGGATTGAACCTAAACTACGAATTATGAAAGAAGGAATCAAGCAAATTTAACAAAAAAGAAGAAGATAATAAATATGTACCAAATTCAGTAAACATTTTAGGAGCTAAAATTTTGAGAGCTAATTTTTTAAAAACTGCCCTTGAGATTTTTAGAAAACACGGCACTTATGCATAATTTGGAGCGTAGGATCGAAATGTGGAAAAAAATCGGTATGTCATTTCAGAGAAAGTCCGCTTTTTATGTCAAAATACCTACCTTTGAACAACGCCGTATATAAATATAATATTTGTCCTAAGTCACGCTTTCGAGACATGAAACTTTAAATTTCGTGAGTCAGCCCAGTAGAAAGGGTGATTTAATTTTTTTTTGTGTATGTAGTGTGTGCCTCCTTAGGAAGATATTTTTGCTGGGGGGAACTTCTTTGCGTCCTGGGCATAGTTGGCAAGGATGTCACAGATGTTGGATATAGATTTCAGTCTAATCACTACTAAAAATGAGGAGATGCTCCTAAAGGATCATTTTGTACGTAATTTATTAATCACGAATTAACGATAATTTATGTTTGTTATCACGATTTGTATTTATTCCTGTGAAAATATGTCCCTTCCTAGAATTTTCTTCGAAGAAATTTTTATAATCATTGCTAGTCTCTCCTAAAATTATCTCCACCAAGAGGCTTACTGCGTATTTAAATTTGATTCTCTTTTTAACGTAATAATCTATAACGTGAGCCTCTGTAATAATCCCACAACCTCTGGAGATTGTGTTCTACTTTGTTAAATGTGTTTCCGTTGTCACTGTATACAACTTAACACAGCTCACGTCTTGCGAGGTAGTGTCGAAAAGAAGACGCTATTTCTCTTCTGTTAAGTCCCAAAACGTGTTTCAATTGAATGGCACATGTAAGAACGGCATTTTTTCATTTATAACTCAAACGCTCGCGTTTCTTTAATTCTTTTAAGAGGCAGTAGAGCTATCCTCCTAAGTGAATAAGTTCCTTTTCATCCAGTTTCGGGTCTAGACCAGTCAGTTGTACCAAACTGTTCATCGCCTTGCCCTGTTAAAAGTGTAATAATTCCTTTTGGAACTCCGCTCGTTGAACGTATGTAATGCAGAACATATCAGCATCGATAAGTTCTTGTTTCTTCAAGAATTCTATTAGCTTTTTTATTTTCGGTTTGCTATTGTGGAGACGTCTTTATCCACTCTGTTAGTCGAATAACCTTATGCAAGCTGTTACAATTATTCAAGTCCAATAGCAACTGATCTAAATTCACATCGCATCTGCGTGGTACATAACTGCCTTTCCTCTTCAGTATCCGCATAGTCACAACGTTTTAACACTTGGGGTGTGGAACTTATGATTCTACGATTCTCAAAGCCAGCTAAATTCTTTCCGGCATATCCTGTGCGATATGTAATAATATGCTTTACTACTTTGGGTAATCTTACACGCTGGATTTTCTTTCCCTGGACAAGTATTCCAGTTTTTCGACTGCAACTCTTGTTAGATTTCTTCAATACGAGTGGAGACGAACTGTTTGAAGTCTCGAGCACAGCTCCTCATCCAGTATAAATATAATTGAGAATCAATTCAAAATCATATATCAATGTGTTTAAGAAATGTATGTGTAGATATTATGTAACTGCCTAGGCTTAGAACTGTTATGCACTTAATTCAAACAAAACCTGGATTCCAACTGGTTCTGGAGGGCCGAACAGTAAAGTCGCTTGGTCCGAATCCCGGCGTACGGGTTGGCTGCTTGGTCGCTTTCGTGTGTTTCCCCATGTGTAATGTGTGTTATTATTATTATTGATTACGTGTTTCGCCCTAAGGCACCACACGGAAGGGAAGGTTGCCTTCGTAGAGGACTTTCGTACGGAAATTGGCGCATGTCAACAGGTTACACATGGGGAAACCACGAAAGTGCCCATGAAGCCAGCCCGTTTGCGGGATTTGAACGTCATACCGAACTACCAATGTTCAGGGACTTTACACCGCTTGGCCGCTGGTGGGCCGTGTAACGTGTATGCGAGGCAATTTCCCTTACAAAGTCCTCCACGAAGCCATCACTCCCTTTAGGTAGATAGCTGTCATGTGCTTTGCCGTAATTAAATGAACCAAACCAATCGAAGATGATGAAATTTATATAATGTAATTAATTAACAGGTTATTACAATTTATTTTTGAATTTATGACTGAGATATAAAGTTAATAACGAGTGCATTAGAGAAACGAAAGTGGTTAAAAGTCAACGTGTTATTCTTAAAGTTGTTATTTTATTTTTAAATGCTTATGTTCTGCTTGAAAATAGAAAATGCTTTCATGTATTCAGTATAATTTTTGTAATACAAATTAATTCAATGCTGTTTTTAAACATATGCCAAATCATTATAATTTTTATGAAAAAAGACACATCTGACTACATGGCTTTTCTTGAAATCTCAGGTTAGACACATAAAACACATGAAATCATTTGTTTACAGTCAGTTAAAAAAAACATTAAAATCAACTACCTGTTGCTATACGATAAAACAGCGGCTCATCCTTTGCAAGAATAAGATAATTATTTTATTTTCAGTTCACCTTTCCCAACATAGAAACACCTTCGATTTCATGAGGTGAAGACGCTATAGAATTTGTCCTTAAACACGAAGTTAAAATTTCTAAATTCGATTTCTTAAGTAAAATTCCTAAATGATCCGCTTTTAAGATTCTTCCTGCTTCAGTAATACAGCGAGAATTTATATCTCCTTGAATGAAATCAAAAATCTCAGTAAAGCTTAGCAATTCCATTTTCGGATGCGTAAGGTCGAATCACAATACCGTTTTTTATCCGCCACGGCTAAAGTGTGAAAGCGCCACCTGTTGATAAATTGAATCCGTATAGAACTTGTTCATAAACCGAAGCTAAAATTTCTAAATTCGATTTTTCAAGTAAAATTACGTGCATGACTAAGTGATCCACTTTTAAAATTCTGCCTGTTTCAATAGTACAGCCAGAATTTACACCTCCTTGAATGAAATCAAAAATCCCAGAACAGCTTAGCAGCTCTACTTCTGGATGTGGAAGATCAGATCCTAATACCGTTTTTCATCCGCCACGCTGATGTGTGAAAGCGCCATCTATAGGTAATTTAAACCGCGTATTTGCAAAGTTACAGGAACCGGGCATCAAAAATAGCCGCGATACGTGATTTCGAAAACGAATAAGTCGTGAAGACGTAACGTGAAAAATTATGGTAAGAAGTTTCAGTTTTTGTACGCTGTATCCGTAATTTGTATCTTTTTATTATCTAAGTAAGTAAAGAACGATTTGTTTTAAAATTCTGCCAGAATGTGTGGCGACATTTCTGGAAACTTTCTTGTTTGGCGGGATTTCATAATCGCATCGGGCTTACGAAGTGCGTCGCCTTTTAAAAGATTAAAATGCGTTTTTTTCCCCCCAAAATCTTAATTAGGTTTTTGATATTCAGGTTGATAACAAGTAAGATAATTATTTATAATTTTAGGGCGGAGATTTTTCCTACCAATTTCGGTTTTCTAGCGTGAATTTCCTTTTTTTATATGCTCAACTACTCGGAATCATCACGTATCCGGTATTCGGCATTTCCCGAGCTTTCCTTTCACTGTATTTCATATTTTTCAAATTTCTTACGACTACAACTCTCTCTTGATCAGGGACAATGTTACTTTTAATTTGCATTCTGCTGAAGGCTGGAGTAAGTAAAAGGAGACAGCAAGGAATTAATATAAAAGTAACTTTGTTTTAAATTAATCTACCCTATTTTTCCTGACCTAATTTCATTTTCTCGGAAGCAATAAAAATACCTTTCATAATGTTTCTCTTTTCATTTTTAAGCTATATTTGATCGGAAAAGAAATTTTATTTCACGCCTAACTCTGCATTTGCTTCAAATGAGAAAAACACTTATTTTATTGGAATTGTAAAATGCTGTGTATGATAGTTATAACATAAGATTGATATATTCTGGTGGAAAAAAATGCATTTTGAGACCAAAACTGACCTTATAGCTGTGTACTACTGCCTATTTCTAAGTTGATTTAAAAATTCAGATTTCATTCATCAGTTTCAGTAATGTAGCTCAGATAATTCATTTGGGAATCAATGATAAACCATCAAATATGCACATTAATTTTTATTCTTTAGGTAGTGCTCTGTTTGCTTTATTATCTATTATTTTCATGCTTTTTTTATGCTTATAGCTTGTCGAAGTAGTGAAGTAACTAAGTCAAAATTTATAAACTAGTGATATAAGTGTTGTGTAACATATAAAACTTCAGAGAAAAAAGAAAGATGACAAGAATTCTTAACATAAAAGCTTATTAAATGCTTTCCTATTTTCGTGAAATGAATTGCTCTGTAAATTTCCTAAAAGCAGTTATACTCTGAAACTATTCAAAAACACACAACTATGGTAAAAAGAGTTATGAGATCCACATGATTTGAACTAAAGTCTCAGCATTACCAGACGTGGTAAATTTCCTCAAATTCTGTTCACAATCCAAGAAGACTTGGCTCAAAATTGAAATTCTCCTTTACTTCCTCTCCTCCTGATCCAGCATTGATAATATTTCAGTAATGTCACTAAATAAGAGAAATAGGTGGCAATATCAAAAAGTCGCATGAACATGGAATGTCAAAAGATACGCATCCTGTTTCATGTCTGTGTTGTGGTTTAGTATAAATAAAATACATTGTGGTTAATTTTATTTGAATTATTTTAATTCATTTAATGTAGATGTGTAATGAATAATATACTGGATGTGTTGCATATAGGCAATTTTATAGGAGGGGTGTTAAGGGGGATACGGATTACATGCTTCCACTGCAGCTATCCCTTGTATTGAATGAATAATTTGTTTCAGGGAAAAACAAAATGCCATAATAGAAATTAATCTCAAGTCAAAATTTCATATTTTAACATGGAATAATAATAATTGAAAAAAAAGAATAAGAGATTGATTATACTGAGGATAAATTATTTCAACAGAAAGCATTAGATATTCAGCTAGACACTTTTTGTCTGGATTGTACTAAAACTTTTAGGTCATAGTGTCCTCTTCAGCAAGAAATCTATGAAATAAATAAAAGTCAAATTTATAAAATTAATAAATTTGGTAATAAAGTAATTGTGATAATAAAATTCTTACCATGAAATAGTTTGAGCTTTGCTTCTTTTATTTTAAATTCAGTGGTCTTACCTCCAAAATTTAGTACTTTATTAAGTTAAACTGTAGTTTGTATTTCAAGAATTTACTCTTTATTGTTATTTGTAAATTATTAATCAGACCTCATGGATTTAAGTCAACATAATTAAAATCATTTGGTTTATTATTCCTGCATTATTATGATATTGGGAAGTTTTTGTCATTGACAGAAATTAATTTTCTTGTTTTTATTTTCTAGCTATGAAAGTATGAAAAAACTCTGTGATAAATACAATAGAGCAATTGATGGTGTTGTAAATTTGGTAAGCATGCCTTTGGTATGTACGTTGGAAAGTAATTGTTTTCCTTTTCCTTTTTATGTAATTTAATTTAAGTGTATTTTTTCAAAATTCTGTTTTCTTAGTTGCATATTTTGCAAACTGTAGTTTGATGCCATTATATGCATAGTATGTTTTTTATATTTTTATCTTAAATGTATCTAAAATCTATATAAAAATACTTAATGAATAGGCCTGAAGTTTAAAAAGCACATTGAATGCAAATGCATAATCGAATAGAAATGGTGGAACAGAAAAGTTTGCGAATGATATAATAAGGACATTTTCAGAGATATTAAAGCCATATTTAAAAACTTTAAACTTGTTTTAAGCATTGCTTAATCACATACCTTTGTACTCGCATGCCATTATCTTTTGAATTTTTATTAAAAATTGAAAGATAACATACATACACAAAAAGCATGAATATTGCATGCCAGTATATTACATTCAATATGAGTCGCATCACAATATGAGTTTTGTGAGGGGGAACAGTTACATTGCAGGGTAGAAGCTAAGGCTTATCTTTATGTTAAATTCAGATACTGGTTTGTGCATTATATTGTATTTTATTTAGTACTTCCATATTATTGTGACCATCTTAGTAGAAATTGCCAAACTCTGGCAACTTTGCACATAGCAGCTGTTTAGGGAATCATCCATAGTTAGGTGAAAACTGAAAATTAACCAAATCACCTTTATTTCTGTAAAAAATCACCAAACAGCAGCAAGGGGGTTGCACTAATACTCATGTACTGATGATTTTTCCAATGCTTTTCATAGTGAGGCCTCTTATGTATAAGAGCAGTGAAAAATGCTTGATGGGCAAACATACTGAGTACCGATGATTTGACCACAGTTTAAATCTTTGCTAATGAACTGGCTGCATGTTTTTTTTTATATGTGTATTATGTGGATATGAATCAGTTTCCTTTAAAAGTTCCCCATGAAGGCATCATTTTCTTAGGCAGCTGCATGCTTGTGTTATATGCTACATATAACACAAGTATGCAATCAGCAAGGATCATCAGTGATTTTTGAGCTTCCATCACAGATAAGTTTTTCATTGGTCTCTCTTGCCAAACCGAACCAGAAATAGGATGTAATGAATTTCTTTTAAAGTTACCTTGCTGTATTTGCTATAAGGTGCTCGAGAAGCTGTTTGATATCAAGCATGATTCAGCATGATAGGATGCCACTATGTTTTATCATGAAGTTAGTTATTTGGATACTAGTTTTGAAGATTAATGGATTAGCCAAAGTGGACCATTTGCTTGGCCACCAACCACTGTTGTGGCTAGTGGTGAGTTTTTGAATTGGGCACCTCTAACCTTTTGCTGGGTCCTCATTTTAAGGCAAAGCATTTGATTATTATTTCTTTTATTTAAGAAATTGGTCTCAGCAACTTCTCATCAGCAGCTTGCAATCCTGCGTATCTGCTTCTGATCAGTGGATTTGCTGCATTTGCATTTCTACTTATTAAGGCACCTTGAAAATCTTGTGTATGAAACTGTTGCTAACTTGGATCAAGGTATCAGTGTTACCCTTTCTTTCTTTGCTAATATTTATTTATCAAATGTTCTGCATATTTAAGAATCTATGACAGTCACTGCAGTTAGGCTGTCAGGCTTGTATGTTTGTATTATGATTGATAGTCAGTCTTTTGTGCAAGTATTGTAACCTGTGTCATAAATCTGTTTTATTTTGTGATTATTTTTTGTTTTAGTATTTTAATGCTTTAATACCAATTATACATTATATGCAGGCTATACATTATATATTTATTACCAATTATACATTATATATTATTCGGAGCATGGTTTCTCAGAGCTTGATTTATTCATTTAATTAATTTAATTCTTCAGGTTTTTTATAATGGCTAGGCCATATTGCTGCCCACCATCATTTGTGGTTGGCACTGGCAAACTCCTAAATGGTAGGAAGTTCCTCATTAGGAAGAGTGGATTTCATCCCTTATCTTACCGATTATGCATATTTTATGAAAAATATTTGTTTTGGTATGCTGTACACCCTTTAGTCTTTTGAATTTAAAATATAGTGTGTGTGTTTGTTTGCATGGCAAGGGCAATTATTTTTTAAGTTCCACTGAACTTGGAAATAAGAATAAAAAGAAAAGCTTCCATACATACAAAAGTAAGATACATAATATAGTATAGCATTTATTCTTGCAGTTCTTGTATTCTAGCATCATCTCCTTAATTCCTTGTACGAAGTAAAGGGAGTATTATAATTGTGAAAAATTTCATGTATCATATTTCAATGGAAATACCCATTTTGACCTTTCCTGAATCAATTCAGATTTTTTTCTTGCGTGATGTCTGCACATATGAACAAAACAAAAGACTTTTTTTTTAAAACAGATTGTAAAATGGATTCAAAAAGGATATTTTTTACATACCATGTATGAAAAGATGTTGAACACTGCTGATGTTTTTGATAGGTGCGAAATTTACTAAGTTATTTTTTTCAAAGATTAAATGCAAAATAATGTTGAAATTAATTTCAGATATTGTTGAAATCCTGGAGAAGTACTAATTGGCATAAATGGTGCTAAGAATTGCTGAAAGGGCAATTAAATATCACTGTTAAGGATGGGTGGAGAAGGATGTTTGAGGCAACATATGATTTTAATGAAATAGTTTTGCTGAATGGCAAGGTGGCAAGCTCCTATGACACTATATACTTTTGTGGGATCTTCATGATTTTATTACTTTCATCTCTTTGAAAGTGTTTTATTTCCTGAATATTTCTTTGAAACAATTAATTAATTTTTTTTAATAAATATTTTTTTCTTCTAGTGGAAAGGCACATCCAGACCTGCCCAACTCCAGACAAAACCTAGTAATGGCTTGCTGCGTCACATACTGCAACAAGTTTATAATCAGGCTGTTACTGATCCTGAGAAGCTGAATCAGTATGAACCTTTCTCCCCTGAAGTAATTATCTTTTGTTCTTATGTTTTTCTTTTAGTTTGTTTTTAGTAGTAAGTGGGTTTATTGCATTATTTTTTTACTACATTTTTGTGCTTTCATTTATGTTCACATGCAACAGATTTCTTTAAACTATAGCGGAAGACAATAATGTTGACTAAAAGCAGCTACTTGTATATATTAAAATTTAAAAAATAACTTAAAATTATTTAATTTACTGCTTTAGTATAAAAATATAAGGTCTTAGCTGCTTGGATTTGTAAGCTTAACACACTGGTTGATGCTTGGAATAGGAAGGTGTTGGTTATCACAACTAGAGATTTTTATAAACGTGGATGGTTCAAACACTTTACAACACTTATCACAAGACACTTTACACTTCACAACATATCAGTTTCAAGCACTGATGGTCTCAAGAACTTAAAAGGATGATTCTGGTTTATGAAGCCACTTCCTAAACACATGAAATTTTTACACTTTCCTTACACAAAAAATATTTACGGATATGAAGCAGTCCCACAAGATGCTGATGATCTTTGGACATTGAGTATCCCACAAAACTTAATGCTGCTGATCAATAGAACGCTGATTCCATACTTCAGTACTAAGACTGATAGCTGAATTATCTGCTAAGTGAAACACAAGAGTTCTCATTTGATGACCAAACTAAAACGTATTCTGTGGATTTTTATTCCACCATCACCATGACATTAAGACAGGTAGTCAGATAAGTGAATTCTAGGGTTATATCAAGGTTTGAATTAGTATACAAAAACAACTTTACAGCATAATTTTACAGAAAGGAAAAAACAAAGGCTTCCCAGACACAAGACACATCCTATTCCATCTGCATTTTCAGACAAAAGTCCCATTTCTCTTCTCTTGTGAAGTGGGAAATGGATATGCAGCAGGCAGTTTAAAATCCCTATTTCACTTGGTCTGGCCTAGGACCAGCTGAGGAACTGTAGTTTTTCCCATGGGAAAAGGAAGGTCACTAATTGCATGCACACATTATTTCTCCCATCTAAGAATTATGAAAGAATACTGGAAGCTTCATATAATACTTCCTATTTAATTGCAAGAGAAGGATACTTGCGTGCAGTTGTTGAAATTTATTATTACCAGGTAGTTTAAGAAATAATAACTGTAGTTATGAAAATGAATCCCAATTAAGATTTACAAAGTTAGCTGCTCAATAACAATACAGTTCAACACCGGCTAAAACTATTCAACAACTGATCTCTGAAGTAAAGGTTAATAAATTTGCTATACAGTTGGATGAATCAACTTTTGGAAGAGACATTTTAATAATCTTATGTATGTTACTACAGTCATGTGAATTTTTTTTAATGCAAAGGCTCTTAAAACATGCATAAGAGGAGAAGATGTTCTTCTTTTATATATATCCTTCTTTTGAAAACATTTTTTACTAGTATGACCAGTATTGCTGCAGTTTCATGTGATAGTGCACCGTCGATGGCTGGAAAATATGTAGGCTTTTTAGCGTATCTGAATAACAAGCTCCGTAACTTTTGGACTGTTCACTGCACTGGCAACATTTAGTGGTGAAAAATATTCAGGAAGCTTCGTGCCATTTTAAAGTTATTTATCAAAGCAATAAATACTATCAAAACTAATGATTTGAATAACCATTTTTTATTCTCCTGCAATTGTTTGACCACAATGATGAAAGCTACAACAGTTTGCTTCTTTGCATATGGTATGCGAAGTCTCTGTATTTGCAGTATTTTATAGACCTTTTTATTGTTGTGATTGAATATTTACTTGAAGTTGAATGGCTACATTTAAAAAATTAATATTTTACTTTGCTGATTGATATTTATTGTTCAGTGCCACACAAATCAAAAGTCAAGGGAGAGACATCAATCTCATTGGAGTTAGAATGGATTACCTTTGTTTTTTATTCTGTAATTGACTTGTTTATATCAAAACTAAATGGAAATTTGTTATTTTTATTATTTCTATTCATTTTTATTTTCTATTTTACTTTTATTATTTTTATCCAAAATATGCTCAGTTTTACTTATCTAATTTTGCATCCATTTTCTCACTTGGAAACTCTTTCTTTTTTTTTTTTTGCCATGGAAATTAGTGTTTCCTGTAGACTTTTTTTTTACTTTATATAATCCAGATTCAATCATTTTAGATCCTGATTTTGCGAGCAAAATTTTCTGTTCTCCATCGACTTGCTTTCTTGAAAATGAAAGTAACTGCTTAAGGTTTTTGCAGTAAGAACTTTTTTGATTATTAATTGTTAAATTATTTTTTAACCAAACTACTTAGCATGTCTTCAGGAATGTATGCTTCAACTAAGGGAAACATAATGGCGACATTTGTCACTAGTCATTACAAATGCTCTAATGCCGTTAAATTCTCATAATTCTCCAAGTGGCAGGGAAGCTTTCTACTGTTCATGAGCTCTTGTCCAGTTATAGTAGCCTGCAACAAATAATGAAATTTGTTCCCTTTTTCCTCTTTTGCCTCTTTTTTGTACATTTAAATTAATTCCAAAAAGTGAACAAATCTTTTAATTCTCCTCGGAACAATTTCAGTTCAATTTTAGTTCAGTGCTGTTTTCTTTTATCTCACGTTCGTGTCAAACTAGTGCAACCAGAAGGATTGACTTGTGTCATTTAACTAATAGAAATATTTCAGAATAGCATGCATTAAGTGTATTTTCTATTCATGTTCCTTGATGCTTGTGTTGTTGCATTGAAATTCATTATCGTTTTTGATTTTATGTAAAATTTCAGCCTCAGCTACTTTTAATTTATTACACGAATGATCTAATGTAGTATAACTTAGCTTTTATAACTTCAAAAGTAAGCTTTTGCTATCCCAAATCTTCAGTTAAACAAATAAATTTCTTGGGGAATTCAGCCCTAATTGGCTCTCTCTTTCTTACTAAAACATCCATTACTTTCACTAATTTAGTATTTAGAATAAAATCAATGAAATCTTAAATAGAAAAATAATCTGACGTACTTCCAGAAGAACTCATCTTGGTCACCTCAGTTTTGAGTTTCAGATAAATTACCTGTTTTAGCTTCACTGTAAAATGAAAAGAGGAGGAAAAACAGGCATTACAGCAAATACATTTTTGACATTCTTATTGTTCCTGGAATATGCCAACTTTCAAAACTAAACTTTACATTAGTTTTATTTGCCAGGTACATCTAATAGATAACATTATAAATATTTTCGAATTAAAATATATTATTGAACTTGTCAACTTACAAAATATCAATATTTTATCTGTTTACTTATGATAGTACAGAATAACTTGACTACAATGACACACAGCGATTAATAACTTCTCACTTGTCTATTGCTAACTAGAGTGAATGGATTTACTACTAAGTGATTTAAAACAGATCACTTAGTATAAAATTTGTAGTGGCTCCAACACGGTTAGATGATTGGTTTTTGCAATGAAGTCTGCATTATTCTCGTGCTAATTAAACTGGTCTTAGCTCATAATCTTCATAATGCCATTTGTGCCACAAACATATTAGTCACATTTTTGTGACAGTGCTTATTGATCAACCATGTGCTTGTTGCTGTAAATCGATATTTTAATTATGTAAATAAAAGTGCATGTCTTATCATTTATATAATTTAGGATTATTGTCATCATTTAGAATTTGGCTGTGTCAGAAAAATGTAATGGTTGTTGTTTTGAATTGGGTTCTAAAGTTTACGAAATATATAATGTACGTAAGACTAAGATTTTTTCCTAATATATATGTTCAGGAAAAATATATATGTTCATACCTATGTGTACAATATATATGTATGAACATATATATTGTTAATATATATGTTTTGTTAATAAATACATTTTTAACATAAGCTACACTATTTTATTGACCCACTTCTTAACACTTGTTTTTTCTTCCACTGCTGTCAGCTGATTACAAGCCTATTGAATGGCCTTTTCTATTTGAACAGCATAATTAGTTGACAAAAGCAAATACTGATTACTTGCTATTTTGTGATCAATAAGCCCTATCATGTTTCACTTTTATCAAAGAACTTTTAACCAGTAATATGAATCTTGTTACTTGAAAAATCAACTGCCAGTGGGAAAACTAAAATGTCTCAGATAGCGAGAGAATTTGTATTACATGCATTAAGAAAATCTAGTTTTTTCTTTTTTTTACCTCAGAAAATTTTGTAGCATTTCTTTGTGTAAGACTGATTAGAGCAAATGGTACTGTACACTAATAAAATATTAATACTGGTATTTATATTATCCGGATTTAAGTTTCATCTATCTGCTGACTGAACTAATCATTTTAGTTTGTAGTTTGACCAGATTCCCATGTCAGCAAATAGGCTGGCTACATGGGAATTTCCATAGTTTTCCTTATGTGTAATGAATGAGCCAGTTCCCATAAAAAGTCCTCCATAAAGGTATCTCATACTTTGGCGAGGTAGCATTTCTGTGCTTTGCCATTATCTATGTAATCCAATCCATTTTTGACTTATAATCTTCTGTATACGGGTGTTCTATGTGTATAGACTGAACAGTATTTTATATATTTATTTATATTAAAATCATCATAATAAAATCTAGTAAGAGATTACAGGAGAAATTTATGTGCATGTATCTTAACTGCATGCTTATACAGAATTTTTATCTCTGTGCTTTCTTACATTGTATTTGCATTTAGTGAAAGTCCTGTAATTAGTTATATAAATTTGAAAATAAAAATGTAAGGTAAATAAATTAAAATTACTTGCTTCTGATGTATTTATCTCATCCAATTAAGGAATAATGTGTATTTAATATAGTGAAATATATCTCTTTATCCTTTCCTTCATTGCATTTTTTTAACTTTCTATAATTATATAAATTTATTATTCTTAATAATGTGACATGAAGTAACTGTGACAGGAAGTTTAGCAGTCTAGATTAATTGAAGAGTGTTGAGAACTATATTATGTTTTCTTGCTCAGATTTATCCATGTAAATATGAATTCTTTTTTTTTTTTGACAGCTGCTATAAAACTAAAAAAAACTCCTAGTTTGAAGCACTCATTTTATACTTCAAATATCTTGTTTATTTTACTTTTCTTGTTTGGTAAGAAAAAAAAAGAGATAATACTGAATTTAAACTTTGATAATGTTGAAATTAGTTATTTTTTAATTGACAATTTTACTTCTTTGCTATAAACAGGGAAACCAAGAGCATATTTTTAAAATAATGTTTTAAAGATATCCCCATTTGCATAGTTGTATCTAGAAAGGTAAGGGACTCTATAAGAAAGCTTCATTTTATTTTAAAGTGTCAGAAGTACTGTTAGTCTCAAACCTCACTATTTTGTTTGACTCGTCAAAATGTTTCTACTAAATGTTATCAGCATGAAAGAAAGGAGAAAAGAAAGATTTTAAAAGAAATTTTATAGTTAATACCAAAAAATGTTTGGGAGCACAAATAATAGGATGTTGCCACTGAATAATATTGCCGTGTATTATTTTTTAAAATGTAATATAGTGAATATAAAAAGTGTAACACTTTGTCTAAAATTTTAAGACACCTGATATAAAATATTTTTAACTGCCACACACGAGTTTGTTGTCATTTGATGAAGTTTAAGATGTTTAATTTGCTTCTAAATTTAATATCTGTGTTATATATTAACAAACTGAGGGATTTAAGAGCAATAAATGCAGTTCTTGAACTCTTTTGTTAATTACTAGCTATACTCATGAAATGAGCTGGATTTATTAAAAGTATTATATATTTTTATAGAATTATGTGTGACAGTAACTATTTAAGTTGCCTGCCCAGGCCAGGAGCTAGTTATTTGAAAAGCGAAACAGATAACAAAAGTGATGATGCAAAAATGAGGTTCAAGAATTATAGTACTTCTGGGCTAAAAAGCGCATGTCACTATGTAATACTGCATTTGGAATTCTAAAGGTGGGCTGTTTTAAGAAAATTTTGTGATTTTGCTGTTGAATTTTTTGTACTGTAAGGTTGAAAAAATTAGTGTTTCATAATAAAGTTACAAAGAAAAAAAATTGTCTCAGTAGAAGTGATTCCAAAAACAGTGAGCTCATAAAGTGCATAAAAGTCTGTACAAAACCCACTGGTGCAGTGTTAAAATCTGTATCCTTTCATATTTTTGAATTGGAGTGTAGAGACTGAGAATTAGATATGTTTTAAATTCGTTTAGAATCATGAATGTGTTGTTATCGTAAATGAACATTTCAAAGGCCCTTGATTCCATTATTGTTTTGTTTAAAATTAATTTCTGTATATTATAATTAAAAAATTCAAATCATAAAACTTCTAATCAGTGAATTATGCATGGTGCTGAGCTTAGATTGAAGCAGGGAAATTAGTTGATATTTGCTTTTTATCTCTTTTTTCATGCCTTTTTGGGGGTATCCTAAGAATTGCATGATATGTGTGTGTGTGCAGGTAATTAAATGAGATGGGTATAATTTTAATATGCAATTGCAGATTAGTTTTTATGAGACATGAATAAAAACTCTTTAAAATATTTTTGGTTTTTGTAGAATATATTTTGTCTTCAAATGTTTAGCATGCAGTTTTGGGAATTACTTTTATTCATGTAAAGCTGAAGTTTTTGTTTCTCTTATCAGGTGTATGGTGAAACATCTTTTGAATTTATTACCCAGATGATTGGAGAATTAGATATCACTGAAGATGATATCTTTATTGACCTTGGAAGTGGTAAGATTTGGCTAACCTTTAGTTGTGGTTCCTATGTATTTAATCTAATGTAATTCAATGTTTTGTTCATAATATACAGGTAGTCTTCATTTTAAGTAATTCTTATATTATAACGAGTTGTATTCTGTAAATTTTATTTTTGTTTTAAAGTGGTCTTAATGATGATGCTGTACTGAAAAGTTTTACTGTTTTAAGACAGTTAATTTGAATTAAGGAGTGTAGACGTATTCAATTTACCCAAATTTAATAAAATCTAGTTTCAGTAAAAATTAGTTTATAATTTTATCGCATTTTTATGTCATTTCTGTTGAGGTTTAGACTTTCATGCTTTGTGAGAAATGAATAAATGAATTTTTTTAGAAATTTGAATTATCTTACTTGAAAAAGAAGTATTTTCAAAATACTTCCTGTTTATCTTTGTGTAATGCAGAAAATCTTTGATGTTCACTTACCAGATGAAAAACATGATCTTTAACTTCATTTTCAACAAACTGACTTGTTTCATTTTGTAAATATAAATGTAGTAATGTTTTGAAACAAGTAAAAAATTAACACCTTTCCGATGAATTGTTGTCTGCTGTTTCATTAAGATGAGGATTGGTTATATAGCTTGTCTCCACTTGCAAAGGCCATATAATGAACACATTACTATGTTTGCCAGGCCAGTGCAATGAAAGTATTTTTTTTTTCCAAATATTCATAGTCAGTTCTGAGATGAGAATTTGCTACGTCCACCGCTGAAGTAAGTTATGGAGAATCAGAGTCGTTAATAAGGAACTTAGGACTTTTTCCCTAGCCAGTTCTGTAATGATGTTTTGCTGATGTTTCATTGATTCTGAATTTAACAAGTCTCTTAACACTAATAAACCAACAAGACATTGTGGTTCAGATAAGTCCAAATCAGCTTTCATGAGACCATCCATCAGATCATTTCCATTAATGCTGCAGTGGCCAGGAATCCATTGTAAAGTAATATGTCATCTGTTTTCCAAAAAGAGAGTGAAAAACAATCTGGCAATTATAAATGTTTTTTTTTAAACCATTAAGGTACATAGAAGAAAGGACTTAAATGGTAACCTGGGAGTCTGTAAAGATTGGCAATAAACATTTGGCTCCATTTTTTTAACAGCTGATAAAATAACCACTTCACTATCAAAGTTATTGCAGAATTTACCAAGAACTTAAAATAGTTTGAATATACTCTAGCTCTATCATTTCTAAAGGCATACACAGCAGAATGAACCGTATAAACATGCTGCTAGTTTACAAAAGAATATTTTGTTAGTTTTAGAAAAAGTAGCCATGTTGAGCAATGTATCTGAAAAATTTATTGTTCATAGGGAAAACCAGGTTTAGATTATTGTTGACTATATTAATATGTATATGATAGATGATTGGTTTAAACAGGATTTCTGTCAAGGACAGGCACATCAAATTTGACTGCTAATTGTTTTTGCCAAATGCAGATATATATGTTGGCCAAAAACCATCGTGTCTCAGAAATAAAAAAAAAAAAATTTCAAAGCAGATCTTTTGTTCGACAAATGGTTCCAGACCAGCTTGAAGTTATGTGATTTTATCTGACTTTGGTTGGGATGGAATTAGCACCTTTTCTGATTATCTTAAGAGCATTGTTTTAAACAATTTCCAACTTCTGGAGGCTCTCAGATGTAGTAATCAGTATAGCTGAGGTTTATCTAACAATGTTAGGACTTAAAATGCAGTTATTAATGACATCTTAGGTCATTAGTTGCTATGTCTTTGCAGCATTTTACAGTGTCTTTATGACACATTTAAAATTTTCCATGTCACGTGTGTAAGTCTTTATATAGTGCTATAATCCATTTTTTTAAGAAGTTAGAAACCTTAGCTTTTGCTTTCAAAGCCATCTTTATTGATTTAGTACTGTACAGCTAAACGTTTCAGATTTGAAGAAATAAATTTTCTTCTCATTAACATTGTTTGCTTCTGTGAGTTGTCGTACTTAATTCCAGTACTGTTGTTTCTGTTTAGGTGTTATTTCTGCTATCAGTGCATTATTTACCTCTAAATGCAAGCATTTTTGTTTAGCTGCTTTTTTTTTTTCCTGTTTTATCTGTTCAGGAAGATTTTTGCTTCATGCTCTGTAATCATTACAGTAAGTTGCTAATGTAATAGTAATATTTTAGTATTAACTTTACTTCAGAAGGAAGTTACTTTGTACCAGATGTGTGATGTAGTTGCAAGAAATAAGCAAAGTTCCATTTTTTTGCAAGTATTAGTATTTGTTGTCATTATTTTCTACAGTGTGGCTAGAAAGTCCCTTTACACCTGAACTAAATGCATGTAACAATGTAAGATGATGTTTTGGGTGTTAAGATTTGAAACACATCCTTATCATTGATATAGCAACAGTGCTTCTCACATGAATTTCAGAGATTGCCTTGTGACTGCCCGGGGAGGAGAATAAAATTTGTGCATTTGCCATTTGATAGCCTCAGCTTTCTGTTCTTGGGGAAGAACAATGGCAGATATCAGTGACGTTACTGAAGAGCACTTAGTGAACAGTGTGTGGATCCATGAATGGAAGCACAGCAATGAAAATATGACACAGGTGATGGATGGGTTTCATGAGCAGTTCGTTAAACAGCTACCTAATCTTCAGACTTTGATCATGTGGGGAAGAAAGCTTTTTGCCTGGGAAGTGTTTTGGATGCCCTCCCCCCTGCTCTAGTCATCCATCAACCTGAAGGGAAACTTGCTGAAGTTAGTACGTCAGTGAAGCATTAACCCTTTTAGTCGACCAAGAAAGCGAGCAGCAGAACTTGAATTTAAAAGGAGCACACTGCAGCTCTGCATGAAATCGGACTTAGGCCTGCAAGCATTCTACCAGTGGCCATCAATGAACTAAGAAGTGATGATAAACCAGTGGCAGGAAGCATACAAGTTCTTGTTGGAGGGCTTTCCTCACCATTCCTGCACCAAAGTGCATTCTTTTCTCTTGTAAATGTGCTATTTATTGGAGTTTGTGGGATAGGAAAATCTTCATAGAAACAAAGGAAGACCCATATTTTTACCAAGAAATTGAGAACAATCCTGCAAAATCTATATGTCTCTCCTTGTGGGACTCATTCAAGATTTAAATGCAGTATTCTGAATTATATTACACACACACACACACACACACACACACATATATATATTTAACAAAAGAATTGCATAAATAGGATTTTCAAAATTATCCCTAGTGCAACTGCTGCCAAGATTGTTATACAATAATTAAAGTAAATTATAACTAGGCAGTTTTAAAATTAAAAATATATAAAGAATTATAATTAGATAAACTAAAACTTTACTGTGAAATAAGTTGGTTGACAAGCTTTGGCTAATAATGAAAGTAAATTGTAAATATTAAAACCGATAATTAGAAAAAAAAACCTGATTAAAATCAGGAAAAGAGTTAATTCAATGCTGTTTTTAATGTGTCTCTCTCTGAAATATTCAGGTCATCAGCGAGAGATTGTTTCTCAGTATAGCATATGGTATTAAAAAAATCCCTTTCATTCTCCTAAATTTATGAAATTGATTTTAAAAATCCCATTTGAGATAAAATTATAAAATATAATATATAATTATGCTTTTGATAAATTTAGGAGACCAGCTCTATGGGTACCAGCTTTATGCAAAAGAATCAGTTTAGTAAGCGAAAGAAAAATGGCCAAAAACCCATTTTTGGCATATACATCTGTGGCCTTTTTTCAGTAAGCTTCTGTCAATGTGGGCTTTTATCCATCGGTATTTGTCACATGGATCATAGTGGGTTTTTTTTTTCGGGGGGGGGGCTTTGGTACTGTGAGCTTTCCTTTAATGCTTTCTGTACAACCCTCTTTTTTTATTTTCAGTAGTAAAACTTGTGATAGAGAAAGCTTCCATTATTTCCTTTTTCACACATGCCAGCCTACGAGTCTCAAAACTCAGGAGAATTTCCTCAATGGGACAAAAAGGTTTTTTTAAATAATAAAAGTATGTAGAAAGAAAATATATTTTTAATAATGAATTAACTTTAAATGGTAGCTAATTAATACCCAAAAATTCAGTTATTATTTCTGAAATGAAAATAAAGCTAAAATACATGTAAAAAAAAGTTTTATTACTTCTACCTTCTATTAATAAAAATAAGACTCTAATCAGTTTCCCTAATCATTAAATAATTTAACCAGATCACTAATCATTGATTGTAAAACATAAATTAATGTAATTCTTTGCTATGGAATTGCTATCGAATGTTGGCCAAATGGAGCATACAAAAAAGCAAAACTTTTGAGGTCTGAAGACCAGAAACATAATTATTCATTCTTCACAAAATAAACTTACAATAATAGGAAAATGTGCTCCTTATCAAGCAATATTTTTATTTTGGGAGAGCTTTACATTTATATTTTGCGGTATTATTTTAAGAATTGCCAAGTAAATTGCTCACAGGTGCAGAAATTACTTAATTTTTCTCACACGTATTATTAACAATGGAAGCAATAACTACATCTCCTTTTACTTTAGGTATTTTGTAATTTTCAACATAGCCTTTTATCTTAACTCTAGAAGCATTTGCTTCTTCCTTAAAAACTGTAAGAAGTGATCGACAATTCCAGCTAAACATTTTTCTAAAGATAACCGGTATGTGCTTACATATTTCAGACTTTTTTTCTTATTTGAGTATTGCACACCTGTTGGAATTGTTTCAGTTTTTCCTTTCTTTTAGCAAGCTTTCCAAGATAATAATAAATATCAACAATGTGTACAGCAACACTTATTGGCAAAGAAGCTGACCCTTTTTCACTGCTAAATTTAAGAGGTGGCAGGTGCATTTCATAATTTGCAAATATGAATTTTCTTTTTTTAGGATGCCTGCAACATCAGTCTTCAAGCCTGAAATTCCTGGTGCATTCCTGTTACTGCACTAAGTGCTAAGAAATTATCCTGAAAAATTGCTATTTCTTTTAAAGTTTTAATAATTAGCTGTGCCTGTGGAATCTCTTCTAAAGTGGGGACAGAAAGTAAACTACACTCAATTTCTGAAGACTCTGGATTAAAAAAAAAATTGGATACAGTTTTACATTGGAATTATTACTTCCATGTGTAAAGAGGCAAAATGAAACTGTTTATGCAATCAATAACTTAAGATTTATTTTTTATACCAATGTTTTGAACCCATTTCTTCTACGATTGCAGTCGTTTTTGTCCTTGCACTTGAGTATTTCTTAGCAGTTTTATTGCCGGGAAACATTTTTCTTAAAAAGCTGCACAATGATCCGATGTATTCAATGGTAAGTTGTGCTCCGGTAGAAAGGTAGAAAACAGGCATTCTGCATTAACAACTTTTTGGTCCTTTGTTTCCTTAGAAAAATACATTGTTCTTGTGTATGCTCATGTTTAAGAATATCAGTGCGAAATCGAAAAATTGCAATGCCAAACAATACACATTGCAATAGTACATTTCCTAAGACAAACTATTGCAGTTTCTTAAACTGTATCTGAGGAGCACATGAAAGTTACGCTACTCAGTCGAGACAAACGAAATAAACAAGTTCAATCTCCCTTTGTGCTCATTGGTTAATATGTGCCAGATGACTCACAGCAACACTTGATTCTCATTGGAGAACTGGAACACGACGTTCTTTGACACGTGTTTCAGATTCTCATAAACAAAGCAGAAACTCAGATAAAACGACTTCTCTTTTTTTTTAATATACATGTAGAGAAACACGACCACCTTCAGACACCCAAAATCACTTTTTTGGTAGCAAATAAGGAAGTATTAAGCCAAGCTACATTAAAATTGTGAGAAATTTTAAGATATGAGAAAGTCGGGAGAATTATGTTAAAAATTGTGTTGGCGGTGTATGGTCAGAAATCGAGAGACTTGGCAACTTGGCTTTTTACTAGTTAATTTCTACTTCTGGCCTGAATAAAGCTATTTGGAAAGAAGATTTTTAATTGATCCAGCAATTGTATATAATGAGGTTAAATTATACAGGAAAGGAAAATATTTAAATTAGCTATATAACAGTGCTGCATATGAATAAAATGTGGAAATAATAATATAAATAAAAAATAAATTAAAACATTTTTTTCTTCTGTTTCTTCAACTTTAGTGGAACAAACTCATTTCTTCCAACTGGTTTTTTTCTGCTGTGGAATAAACTTGATAATTCTGCCTAGAAATTAATAGTTTGTATTTTTATGGTTCCTGTTATCTGGTTGTAGTAAATTATGGCCTGTTCTGCTATTTTATACCAGAATTGCCTTTCTTAAATATCTTCGATTACTTGCAGCTCCTCAGAAACATGTTTGACTGTCTTGACCTGTTTTACTACATTGTGTATAAATATTTTGAAACAGGAAACCCATCATTTAATATAGTTTTGATCCACAAAATCTTACTTTCATAATCCATTGGAAACCAAAATGCATTGCCATGTGTGTGCCTAATTCTGTTTTTTCCCCCTCTTTTGCAAAATTCTTCTGGTAATAGTTTATTGCTTAGCTGTTAAATGAACATCTTTGTATTTTTGATCTTCCATTATTTAAATTATCTTTCTTTACTTGTTGCCAGCAAAACACAATTTTGGTAAACCAGTTAATGGGACACTGGTTCCCCACTTCTGATTGTGATAAAGCTGAATTGTATAATGTAACCTCTTCAGTTAACATATCATAGCTCCTAATTTTCCTTGTGCTTTGTCACATCTCCTGATAGATTTTTGAATTATCCAGCTTTCAGTTTTTGCCTTTACCAAGACAAATGTTTTTCAGGAATAAATGGAATTTATTGAATTAATGAAACTTTAATTGTGCAGATTTTATTTCCCCAGCCCTGATGATTTTCAACATAATTTGCTTATTAAATTTTATCTTAACTGTGTGAATCTGTTGCAGATATTTGTCGAAATTTATATGACTGTTCAACCAATGTTTAATCAGTTTATATTTGTATTTAGCTTTCTTTTGTATCAATATATGATACATTATAAAATTTATCCACACAATAGAGTATACATTAATTATTAATTTAATTTACATTATGTTTAAGTGTTGATAAACTGAAGCTGCAGTTTCGCCTGAGCAACAAAAGGATATAGTTGATATCTAAAGAACATAAAAGTTAGAATATCTAAGTAAATATTAATATGCGGGGTGTCCGGAATTAAGGAACCGTGTTTCAAAGTTGCCTACAGGTGAAGCCAGTCATCAGAAAGTTGTGAAATTTTCTGGTCGACTTAATAATGGTATTGGAATGTCTTTCAGTGAAAAAAAGACTAGTTACAAATTTTGCCATCAGAGGGCATTGTATTAATAAGTTACAGATTTAGCTACACTTTTACAATAGTTTTACAGTTTTGCAAATTTTATTACAACAAAACGGGTTCCACATGATTGCTATCATTTTCAGCTACCATCTGAAGTCGCAAGATGGGCTATTCCAGAGTTGACCGAAGTGTGTGCTGGGAAATGTTGACCACATGGTGTGAAATGCTGGCTTTAAGATCAAGTAAAGTTCTTGGATTGTTACAACTTACCAGCTATTTCATATGCCCCAAAGCCAAAAATCTCATGGATTGAAGTCAAGGGATTGGGGAGTACACATTACGAAAGGCTCATCTGATGACACATTCTTTTGTAAAATGATGGTTAAGAACATTTGTCGCTCTGTACAATGTGTGCAGGAGCTTCATCTTGCATAAAGATTGTGCTTGCAAGGCACTAATGTGCTTACAGAGTTTGAACAATTTCATTCTCTATCAATGATATATATCACTGCCCAGTGATCAAGCATGTCACTGGACCTGTAGAAATTAACTTCTCGAAGAAATACGAGCCGAGAATTAAATGATGCAGAAAATGCACACCATACTGTCACTTTTAGTGAATGCAACAGGATCTCTAAAATAGGACATGGATATTCTGGTTTCCAAATTTGGCAGTTGTGAGTGTGCATTGCACCTCTAAATAAAAATATGCTTCATCTGTCCAGAGGATATTTGAAGGCATTCTGAATTGAGTTGAAAGAAGCAAGAAAGCGAAGTGAGAACCAAAGTCGAGTATCAAAAATCACATGAAAGCAATTGCTGCATCAGTGAAAGTTTATAAAAATAATATTGGAGTATATTCAGCAAGGTAAATGGACAATTGAGTACAGCCTATCCAATGCCTCTGCCACAAACTGGACAGTGGTGCTAGCCTGAACGTCAGAAAATGATTCAGTTTTTTGAAATTTCATTACCATTTTCTGAAGGTTTTTAACATTTATTGTGCCCCTTCAAATTCCCTTCAAAGTGTTATATTTTCATAAAGCAACTACTGCAAAATTGCTGTTTGGGTAAAATAATTTTACTAACCAACCATAATCTCTTAAACTTATCGTCATTATGAGCAGCAAGCACATTGAAGACAAAATTCCAAATTGAATCAGGATCTGTGTGAATGTTTCTAGGTTTTGTAACAGCTGATGCATGACCTCGACAAAGATTTAGATATTTATTAAGGTTTTCAAAGTAAAATGCCCTCTGGCGACGCTATTTGCAACTTCTTTTTTCTTCTCTAGAAGACATTTCCATCCCTTCATTATGTCTGGTACAAAATTTAATGCTTTGCTGATAACTGGTTTCACTTGTAGACGACTTTGAAATAGGGTTTCTTTAATTCTGGACACCCTGTATTTTAGATCAGAATTGTAATAATTGTTGAATAACATGAATCATGCATTACAAAACAAATTTTTAAATCAGTTTAGAGTTTTTTGGAAGTTTTGATGCTGCAAAACATGTAAACCTCTAAGAACTAGCTTCGTTTTCATATTTCAAGGTTGGCAGTCATGATATAATTTCATATTGTGCCTGTAGTTTGCTAGAGCAAGTTGAAGAATAATAATCCAGAAGTGGGCCTGCTGTCAAAATTAATCTATATAACCTCTCAGGTATGATATGCAGAATATTTGGAATACATTTAAATAGAAATATGGTATTTTAGTATTAAATGTCTTCAAGACTAATATTGAATGGAGATTAACCTTTTTAAGGAAAGCTTCAAAAATGAGCCAGAAAAGTTGCTTTGTGTAACAACTTCTGAAAAACAGGCTTCCAGCTCATAAACTGACTGACTTTTGAGACGGCTTTTGTAGACAGCAGTGCCAAACAGCCGTTTCTCTGTTACCTGATAAGTTATGAACTTAAGGCTTATTTTATAGTTTTGAAAACTGGTGGCACACTGTGGGTATGCGGCCTGCTAAAATCGGCATATGCTATTATGTATGCAAGAGTTTTTTCCCCCTTGTATGTTTATTGAACATTTAACTTTTTTATTCATTTTATTAGCTTTTTGCTTAATTTGTTTCGAAATTTTGTTCTACTTGAAAACAAATCAGAATGGGACTTTATAACTGTTAGCAGTTTTGGGTGTCCAGTTATAACATTTAGGTTGTAATTAATAAAATTAATGTACGTTTATATTTTACAGTTATTTTCTGTAATTATTTGCAATGATATTACAGAATTAATAAAAATATTCAGGAAGTATTGCTGAGCTTCTAAGAAACTGAAAAATATTTTGTAAAAAATTTTAATTAATAAATTCTAAATGCAGTAAAACTTTTGTAAGAAGACTGCTCACAGTCCCAGAACATTATAGTCTTCTGTGAAATTGGTTGTCCTAAAGAACTTGAGTATCAGTAATGTTTAGTGGCTTCATTTAGTGATGTTTCCAGAAATATTGGCCATTTTAAAAAATGCTCATCTTTGGAGGTGGTTGCTTAAACTACTTTTGTAGATAATTACTTACTCTGATTATGTAAGGGAATATTTTTAGGTATTCTTATCATAAAATGTGATTGTGCATTGTACTGGCCATTGCAGTATTGCAATTTAGAAAATATTGGCCAGCTAGGAAATTTTCATGTTTAAATCGAGGGCAGAGTCGGTGGGCATCCTGATTTGATCAGTTTTGGCTAAACTTGCTTCCTATCTAATAAATGCTGGTTTGATTCATACCTGGGACAGTGACACTTCATGCATTGTTGTGACGTGGCTTTACATAGTCTCATTTTAATGTGTCAAAAATATTACACATGTGTAAGCACTTTTTTTCCTTGGTTATTAATCATGTATCTAATTTCTTCAAAACCTTAAGACCACCTGAAAGTTATGAAACTGTAAAAAGCTGCATTGTGGAAAAATTCTAAAATATTTCATCGCATAGATGTTTTTCTTAACTTCATATACTGTGTTTCATTCACCAAATGTAATAGTGCTTAGTTGCCTGATCATGTTATCTTTTACACATATTTAAATTTAACTTAATCTTATGTTTCTGACATTGACAAAAATCAGTTATCAGGCTGTATTTTGCAGTTATGGAGCCAGTCAGTTTCATGAAAGATATTCTATCTTAGATTTCAATATAAGCATCTGTAAACTTACTAATGGGCTGTGTGTAAAGCAGTAGAAATATGCTGCAGTGTTTCTTTTTCTATATATAGTGTGTACATTCTTTGAAGTTTTATATTTATAGTATGATGGAGTTTTTTGTCTGTTTCATATTCGTATTTATGGAAATGTGTAAATTTAATTTTAGTTCCTTAATTTTTCATTATATTTAATATAGAAGATATTACTGTGTATTTTAGGTGTTGGTCAAGTTGTGCTTCAAATGGCAGCTACAACACCATGTAAGAAATGTATTGGAATAGAAAAAGCAGACGTGCCTGCAAAATATGCTGAGGCATGTATTCAATTATTCATATGTGTTATATTTCTTTTATTTTTCCCCCAATCTACAGAAAAGGTATCAAAGAAAATTCAGGATCAGTGTAATATCTAAAGAAGTATTTCGAGTGATTGTTTTTTTCTTTTTCATTTAATCCTATTTTGTGCATGCGGTAGAAAACTTAAGTGACATTTACAATTAAGACTTCAAAAGTGTAAACTATAGCTATGATAGACACCTTCCTTATCTGTTCTGCATGATGAGCAAGGCATTTATCTTACCTTGAGATAAGCTTTTGAATGCCCACCTTCTAAAATGTGATCTGAACTGTTGCAGCACTTTTTTTTTTTTATGTTGTCACTCTGAAATCTGTGGCCATCAAGATAGCCTTTAATACTACGAAGGGATTTCAATCACTTGATGCCGTATGTGGACTGAAAAGTGAATGCATGCAATCTGCCATTGAAAGTATTTGCAAAATTTTTGTTGTTGGAACAGCTGAATTTTTTCATGGGAGGATAACTGTATTTTGCATGATCCCAAAATACTGTATCCAGATGACACCATGACCTTGAATTTTCTGGTCACTAACCAGTCTGCATTTTTCCTTTTTGTACCATATATTGACTAAGATGCTATGTAGGAGTCATTTCTTATCACCTTTGACAAAAAGTGAATAAAATGCAATTTTTGAAAAAGTATTTCAGAAATAAACTGTGAGTGGCAGTTATTTACAGGAATGATGTGGTAATTGCACAGTTCTTCGTCATGCAGTTCTGAGAAAAACACTTCCAAAACCTATTGCACATAAAAGTTATGAAGCCTTTTGGATGGTATTCTAAATCATACAACCCTATTCATATTTATTCAGTAGTCTATTCTCAAAACTTTCATTTATGAATTCTAGTCCAAAAAGCATTCATAAAATGTGACTCCACTCGACAATGTGGCATTTACCTCACTGCAATTTTACTAAAACTTTATCAACTGTTTAACATCATAATAATTTGTTTTGAACATCATAATAATTTGTTTTGAACAGTAATGGATTATGTCTTTTATTAGCAGTGAATTCATTTTAATGTAATATGATATTAATGTCATTTATATCGATAAATATATTTCCTCAAAAAAATAATCATTGTCAAGTAATAATTTTTTTCCCCTGATATGTACTACTCTAGGGACTTCTGAGTAGAGAGATGTTTCTGCCAATGTACAAAAATAAGGTGTTGCTCATTGTTTTATTTTCAAATAAATTATGAAGTATTTATTTGAAAATTTCGTAACTTTTTAAACGTATTTTTGAGACATGCTGGAAAATTTAGAAATGTGTAATAATTTAGTATATTTTTTCTACATTATGTATAATTCTAAAAAAAAGGAAAGCCAGTTCTATTAAAGTATCTGATAATACAAAGTAATGTGAGAATTAAAAGTTATAATATGTTGCATTGTGGTTTTGGATGAGCATTTATCAAAATTAAAAGGTCAAAACAGAAAGTTAGTATTGATTGCAAATGGCATATATGTTCAGAAGTAACAATACAACATTTAAAATATTTTCATAACAAATGTTATGTTCCATGGATTATTTTATTGTGTGATATTTGTGATGGTATAAAACTTCATGTTATAGTATTAAGAAGAAAATTCGGTGCTATTCTGTTATCAGGACCGGACCCAGAAATGTGTGTATGTGTTCATGCATGCATGTATATATGTAAGCATGAATGTATGTGTGGGTGTACTTATACACACATATGCACATACATTTCTGAATCTGGTCCCAGTAACAGAACACTGCCGAAAATTCTCGTTTCAGAATTCTACCTTATTGTTTTGTTTCAAACATACTTCAGTAACTTAATTTTGTTCTAGATCTTTGTGTGTGTGTGTTTTTTTTCATATACAAATTGCTTTTACTCAATGCATTATTAATTTAGCTTTTGTTATGCCTTGTAGAAAGTCATAAAAATTTTGCAGTTGTGCACTGGTGGCAAAATGAAAATTGGATTTTCATTAATGCCATATATGATGAGCTTCATGTGTTTTATGTTGATGTAATTGTTAGTGTAAAAAATTGTAATCAGAAATTGTAGTTTTACTGCTTTACTAATTTTCAGTTTATCTAATAATTTATAGGAGATGGACAAGACATTTAGGTTTTGGATGAAGTGGTATGGTAAAAGATATGGTGAATATGTCCTTATTAAAGGAGATTTTTTATCAGAAGATCACAGAGAAACATTGTTAAATTCAACGTAAGTTCCTCTAAAATGAATAAAATGCTTTTTTTTTTTTTAATGTTTGGAAAGTTTATTGAAGGTCAATATTTGGAATGTAACAAATAACCTGATCAACAAATGGTGACCTTGAGAGTGCAGAAGTGATGAAGCTGTTGTTAATCTCTGGAGGGCAATGTGTGGTGACACGCATTGATGATTATAAACAGAAGGTTAGACTATGTAGCACAGTTGCTGTTAATATGGCATAATCTTGAAAATCTTCAACATTAACATCAAATTTTCATGATGGTATGAGATTTTGCTTGATAAAAAGTAGCATAATGTGTTCATACTACATGTATGGAGTGCACATACTCACACTGTACAGAAATATTCTTTTCAAGCACAAGAACGGTAGAGTAGATGAAATAGCAAAAGTTGAGCATGAATAAAAGTCAACTGAAGGAGGGAAGAAAAAAACATTTAATTACAGTTAGGGCTTACAGATGGTTGATAAGTTCATTGCAGTGGTATAGTCAGTGGCAGGGACAACAGTTTAATGCGTAGCAGCCAAGAGGATTTGTACTTCTCTCATAATGCTTTATATTAAGCCACTCAATTGACAGGCAATTTCCTGTAAGACCATGGATTTTACAAGACAGAGTCAGAGGTCCTTTGATGTTATGGCAGTTGAGCATGGGCATCGTGTAAACAGAAGACAGAAGCGTTAACAAAAATATCCTAAAGTAGTTGGTTTGCACACATGGCCCTGTGAAGTTGCATATCATCCTGTATCTAAAGGGCACTCTTCAATGTGTTATGTGTCCACAAATTTGTAATGATGTGCGTGTAGTATTCATATTTTGTTTAAGGATCTAACAATACACACTGTAAATTGTTCATCTTTTCTTTTTGGAAAACCAGGAGCACTGGAGAAATTCAGCTGCATCCTCTAACCATATAATCACTTTGGCATCATGCAGTGGCATCTGCAACAAATAACTAGGATTGATGCTGAAGCTATAAAATTATTCCTTCTTATGCAGTTGTTCCCTGAAAATTTGTGGAATGCTTTCCCAGAATTGCAGGCTTTCGTGTTCAATATGCTTATGCTGTTTTTTTTTTTGAAAGCCTGATGGTTCTGTTCTGTGAAAGTTGAAAAAATGTAAAGAATTCTTGTTTTGTTCCACTTGACATGCTTTTATACTCGAGATATGATGCTCCTAGTCATCTTAGAATGGGTGTTCTGCAGTAAGCAATTGGGTGCTCATTTGCTGTTGTTTAACTATGAATATATCTGATGTTGTGAAATCCCGATGTGTGCAATAGGAATATTCTTAAGTATGGTTACATAAGTATGATATGCATAATTATGCTTGTTCTGTTATATTGCAAGCGCATGTCTCCTTGAGCTATCCCCAAGAAATTGGAATAGCTTCCATGTTCCTGAGATTTCCGTTAGTTGATCAGTCCCGAGATTTCCATTAGGTGATGAATTTGATTTGCGGAGATCTGAACGTGCAAAAGTGTCAGTGTTTTGCCTAAATGCTGTCTCCCCCTGTAATAGAGATCTAGAAATCCAGATAATAATATAAATAAATAAAACTGTGCCTACAATATACAACTTGTAGATTGAGTTATATTTCCATATACTTCAATATTTTTATTTCTTGCTCTTGAAATTATCAAATCATTGTTTTGAACTGTAAAATATTAAATCCACCCTTTGTGGAGAAGTGTGTGGCTGTAGAGATATATCTCTTCACCTGTTCCACTGCAAGTACTTGTTTACAATTCCCTTCACATGTACCTGCTTGCCTCCTTCCCCACAGTTTATTTAAAAATGTATTGAGAAGTGACAGCAGGAAAAAGGTGGGATTCTAACCTTTGGTTATAGAAGGATCAGAAAACATTTACGAGTTTGGTGTTTGAAAGCAAATATATAGTGTCAGCTTCCAGTGTAAATTATGTAAATAAATAAAATTTTGGGTATGACACAAGACTTTCAGATCCATTTATTTTTGAATATTTGAGTATTTTGATTTAATACTCTCCCAGTTATAAGTTTTCTATTTTGAACTGTGGAATATCAGGTGTTTCCTTTTTGAGAAAGTATATCTGCAACCAGTGGTTGTGAAAATAATGGCTGCAGCCCGATTTCTGTGAGCATGCTGGATAAGAGTGTGTATTGTATATATATATATATAATTAACAAGTAAGAATGCAAAAGCTATAGCACACCCGAAACCCTCTGAATCCTATTCGAAAAAGCACGTTAGTGCCAAGGTTACATATTAAACACAATTAAAACTTCATAATTCACAATAAAACATAAGTCAAAAATATATGCCATTAAAATTGAAATTTTTTAGCAAATTGGGAAAAGCAGAAGTTGTAAGAAAAATAGGAAGGTACATTATGAACACAATGGCAATATTTCACTGAGAGTTGCACAGCGGTGTCGTCAGGGGAAAAGCACTTTGCCACTTCCATTGAAATATCACCTCCACGCGTTTCAGCTAACGACCAATTGAGACAAAAATGCGTAAAATAATTTATTGAGCTGAATTATATTAAATCATCCAATGCTAATCGAAATCGTCTCAATTGGGCGCTCCTTTTCCCCACGCGTGGAAGAAAAGTAACATACTACCAAAACTAAAATATTTTTTAAATAGATATATATACATATAAGAAACTAGGCAACAAATACTGCTAAAACGCCTCATGACCTGTAAAAATTTTTTTAAAGCGTAATGAAAACTAGATTTAAAATAGTATTCGAGAAGGAATGAAACCATAAAACGGCCGTCGATTAATCGATGTTTGCTCCCTAGCGCTTACAGACCGGTCGTCGATTAATCGACTTTTGATCTTTAGAAAAAAGCACCGATTATCTGAATAAAGAATGCGAAATGCTTGCTACTTGTCAATCTAACCTAACCAAATCTAACAGAAAGATCAAAAGTCGATTAATCGACGACCGGTCGGTAAGCGCTAGGGAGCAAACGTCGATTAATCAACGGCTGGTCGGTAATGTGTTAACTTGTAAAGCAGGGTGTAAAAACATGGCGTCAAAATGGGGAAAAAATTAAGAGCTTGGTGTTAAAGTTTCAAGATGGCCAGAAAACGTATTTTGAGCTATAAATTGGCCAATAGTTTAGGAAAAAGAAATTAGAATTTAAAAGTCATTTTCTTCAGGCAAAAAGGTCTGTCATGCCACTGTCAAGAAAAGAAATAAGCCCATTTTTTTAGTAATAGGTAGAAATTGGCCAGAAAATCACAGTTTTTAAAGAATAGAATGCAACTGAGATCTTATGCTCAATTAGACAGAGAATTATTTTACATTTGTACATTAAATCATACAAATTGGCCATCAACTATTTACCTTCTAGTAAAAGATTTAAGTAAGTCATTATCCTAACTATATGATTTAAGAATAAAAGGGAGTGCAATTTGGATAATTTTGTTTGGTAACTGATTTTCATGGAGTATTTTAATTAAGTAGAGTAAATATTTTTGAAAATTTTCTGAGTAGTTACATATTCTTTTAATTCTGATTATTTGTGAAAGTATGGTATTAATTATTATTTTTTTCGAAATATTACAGTACCAATTGGTAAGTTTTAAAGTAGGAAATGTAAATTCGCGTCGCTTGTCAAAGATTTTAATATGTTTAAAGTTATTAATTTGTAAGTTTAAGTAAACAATTTCGTCTTGTTGGTTATTAGTAACATTCAGTTTTAGGCTGGAAGGATGAATTTGGGCATTATTTAGTTTTCCAAAATTATTAAAGGCAATAATGTCATAAACATATATAAAAATGTACTTAAAATACTGGTATTCATTATTGTTAAGTGAGCGTAGGAAATTAAATTCTCGTGAGAAGAGGAATAATCCACAAATGAAGCTTGAACTCTTTCCACCCATAGGAACTCCCTGTACTTGTTTAAAAATATCCTGTTTTTTTTTACACCCTGCTTTACAAGTTAACACTCCCCGGCCACGGGTAACTTTTTCATTCGTCCCACACGTCTTAGGCTCATAACTACGTCACCTCCCCACATTAGTTTGGAATTTTAAAGATTTTTTGCCTGCACTTGAAGCCCTGTAGAATAGAATTGCTTAAACTTCAATACAGCACGCTAGTTTTCGGCCAGGCTTCAAGGAGGTGAGTCTTTCTTTTTATGCTTTCTTTTAAGACCGTTTTTTACACTAACGTGTACATTTTTATTAACTCACTACCGTTTTATTTTACGACAGTTTTTTATGTTAAAATGGCATCAAATTTATTTAACGGCTTTATTTTTTTTTCTTCAAGTTTAACAGCTCTTTTACTTTGGGCAAGAGAGCCCCCATTTTATGATGTTTTCCTATTGTGAAATAGGACTAATAGTGTTTCAGAAATTAACTATAAATTACAATTAACGTTTTATGGTTTCATTCCTTCTCGAAGACTATTTTAAATCTAGTTTTCATTACACTTTAAAAAATTTTTTAGAGATCATGAGGCGTTTTAGCAGTATTTGTTGCCTAGTTTCTTATATGTATATATATCTATTTAAAAAATATTTTAGTTTTGGTAGTATGTTACTTTTCTTCCACGCGTAGGGAAAAGGAGCGCCCAATTGAGACGATTTCGATTAGCATTGGATGATTTAATATATTTCAGTTCAATAAATTATTTTACGCGTTTTTGGCTCAATTGGTCGTTAGTTAACGCGTGGAGGTGATATTTCAATGGAAGTGGCAAAGTGCTTTTCCCCTGACGACACCGCTGTGCAACTCTCAGTGAAATATTGCCATTGTGTTCATAATGTACCTTCCTATTTTTCTTACAACTTCTGCTTTTCCCAATTTGCTAAAAAATTTCAATTTTAATGGCATATATTTTTGACTTATGTTTTATTGTGAATTATGAAGTTTTAATTGTGTTTAATATGTAACCTTGGCACTAACGTGCTTTTTCGAATAGGATTCAGAGGGTTTCGGGTGTGCTATAGCTTTTGCATTCTTACTTGTTAATTATAGTATAATAAAATTGGCAGCTAGATGCGCAGTTTTTTAAAAAACCTTGAAACATTTTTCTAGAAAAAAGTTTTCTATTTTGTAAAATTAATAAAATTTTCAATCTAAGCTGCTTAAGCAGTAGATTTTTTTCATTTTTTGTCCTAATAATTGTATAATTGTGTATATGTATATATGTATATGTAAGGTAAAAAATATGGAAATGAGTTTTATAATTTATTTAACAATATCCTTTGACTTCTCATTTTTAATTTGGGCATTTCCTCTGTGTATTCTGAAAGGAGTACTAACTTTTCTGCACTGTGCCGTTTCTAGATTAATCGTTGTCACATGGCTTGCATAACGCTGATGACATTTGGAACTTTAACTCAAAATTTTCTCTAACCTAAACCAAAAAATCTTCTCTTGGTGAGCTTCATCTTAGAATAGATAATTGTGCTCTTTAGCTTCAGTTCCCTTTGTAGTCAAGAGACTACTTAGCTCCCTTTGCTTTGCTGTACTAACTATGGCATTATGTAAAATGTGATACTCTGTATAAAATTTTTGGGTGTGTATTGTGCACATGATCATGTGTGACAAAAATGTATTTTTGATAATTAGTTCGTGTGTAGCAATAAAAATTATATTCAATTTGGTCACGTCTGTCTACAAGTCTCTCCTTCGATAGTCATCTTTCTAACAATGCAGTTAAGTCTTTCCAAATTATAATACAGAGAACCGTCATGAATCCATTGCTGCTTATTCCCATCCTATTAATATATATATAGATATATATATATATAGAGAGAGAGAGATTGTAGGCATATAATTTATATATATATATATAGAGAGAGAGAGAGAGATTGTAGGCATATAATTTATATATATATATATATATAGAGAGAGAGA